>JAQIWE010002849.1:0-12571 GCA_034698565.1 Campodea plusiochaeta | reverse complement strand
TAGCTAGAATAGAACATTGTAGAATCGTTATGGCATTACTTTTATAATCATATGATTAGTTATTTAATGTATTAAGTATAATTAAATAACAGAAAAAAAATTATACTATTATTATTTATATATGATAAAGCAATACAAAGTAATGTTACCACATAAAAAAGTTAAATGACAAAACAAGGCAGTGGAAGCTTGAAAACATTTTGTTCCAGTATTGCTTACAAAAATGAAAAAAAAAAAAGCAAGGAACATGTGGCCTAGTCCCAAAATGTACTTTTTCTTAAGGATCAACTGACAGGTTAAACCATGTTTTGTGTATTTTACTATTAACATAATCTTCAGGACATATTAAATACATAACCAACCCAACTCCAATATAACAATTTCCTTGTAGAACGGCAGCTACAAAGACGATAACTGTCCATTCATTTCGAATGCTGATGACATCTCACTGCTATGTAAAGTTTAATGTTCGGGATATATCAGCGGAGTGCAGGGAAAAACTTGTTTATGTTGCACTGCTGCATTAATATACATACCAGAAGTAAAATTCAAGCTTCAAATTATCTGCTATTAACGATTCTCCGATTTCGTACTAAATCTCTCATAGAAATGCGACGTCACACTTTCCCGCCTTTTTTAACGAAGTGTTTTTCTCCCCGTTAACAGCATATAAAATTACTAAAAATCATTATTTGGACTTATATTAACAATAACTTTAAGGTAATACATAAAACACAGACACTTAGAAGCCGGTCACTTGATCTTTAAGCGGAAAGTTGATTCGTAACTTACGATTGTTACAGAGTTAAGCAGATTATTTTACCACAACTAATATTATGTTTATAACAAAAAAGTTTTTTTTTACTATTACTGGGTTTACTCAGGAAAGGGTTTTTACTTTCCTGCTTTTTTTACATTTTACATGTACAATTTTCTTTTCATGATGTGTTCACCTTTTAAATTATGGTAACCAAATATTATTGAAGAAATAAAAGCTAGACTGAAAAACAAGTTTTCCATTTATTCCCATTACTGATAGATTCTCCCAATTACAATATTACAATATTTATATAAAAGGTGCACTTATTATAATCGCTTTGTAATACATCAATACATATATAATTCTTAAGAATACAAAATAAGAAAAGGTCTATAAAGGGGAGAAAATAAGGAGGCACAATTACTCGCTACAAATACAATTTTGCAACCAAATTTAAAATGAAGCGATGTAAGATCAATGGATAAATAAATTCATTTCCATATTATCAGAATGTAATTAACTTCATTTAGTCTTAAGCAATTCATTGATCTTGCATCAAAATATGAAAATAATATTTAAAACTAAGGAAGATTTGATTCTTTGTTCAGCATGCCATAACATTCAATTGAAAACATCCATTTGTGATGCATACGAATTCATATATGTCTTCCATCTATTAAAAAGCACACCTGATGTTACAATATCAATTACCAACAATAAAATCACCAGCAAAGTCACTCTACAACAATGTAATACTTAGGACTAGCTAAGTCTAGCAATTCACTCAAATAATATGTTGCAAACAATCCAAAATTCATTTAACATCACAAATCATCAAAAACAACAAACAAAATGGTGAAACAGATTTGTGTGCTACACTAACAATTTAATTATTCTTAAAACTTGCGTCAGATTTCATTTACTGAATTAATTGATTTAAAAATGAATGAATTTTTTTACGAATGTGCTTTTGATCTACCCATAATATGAAATACTAGAAAGCCAATTTAGTATGGGAATAAGAAACAAATACTTTATTAAAATCTCAAATTACAAAAAACTACAAGATTGTTATAAGTTATAATTGATACACGCATCGATTCTATCATTTGGAAGACTGACAGTACAATCTGATGCAAGTAGAATTTGTTCCAAAGATGAAAGTAGTGCTGTTCATTGAAAAACTCTTTTAGCAATGTATAATAACCATCAGATGATCAGATAAAGTTAAATTTTTAAAATGACACATTTTCTAAAGTAAACAAAACATTTTACAGATTTCTTTCACTATAGTTGCTAGTATTAAATACCAGTAGTGACCATAGTGTTATGTAGTATTATATTCTCTCATTTTCAAGAAAGTATGATCTTAGTTATCATCCAAATTTATGCATCATAATAATGTAACAGAGCATTTGGGTATAAAGATATCTAAAAATGAACAGCACTGAGAAGTTAAATTTTGATACAATCATTAATAAAAGTTAACTGGAAGTAACATGGAATACGAAAAGCATTATTACAGAAATGTATAAAAGCAAGTAAAAAAATGTTTGGGTATCTCTCACTCATTACTTTCGATTCAAAGAGGATCTCACAGAAAATATCTAGGTCAAAACACACAATTATATCATAGCAATTTCATTTATAGATTCAATAATGCTGCCTTTGGGGCACACTTTCTACAACTATTTTATTTCTGCAGCTATATGAGATAACATCATTACCTTAATTTCAAAAATACTGTTCTATAGCATCTTTATATATATTTATTATATATTTGACTTCATTTTGTTTTTATTGAACTTTTTAATATATTGAGAAGCTAATCTTGTAAATTCATAGTCTGACAAGAAACTGCTACAGTCCAGAATTTTCTAATAGGAAATACAGGAAACATAATGTATAGATAAGTACATTGTATCATACTGGAAAGCATTTAGAACAATTTGTAAAAGATCTGTCCACTAGATGGGAAAAATTTATGGGAAAATTCAAATTTCATGACTTAAGTTCCAGTTATATTGGATCCTCCAAATTTTTTATTTCTAATTTTATAAGTCATACTTTTTCTTTATTTTATATGCATTGATAATGAAATGTTCACTGGAAATTCCAGTATATTTTGAAAATCAACTTAAATACCACTTTCTGTTGAACAAATCTCTTACGACTACAACTAATTTCTATATAATGATTTTGGAGGCACCAAAGGGGTTTTTTATCGGGACCCCATCGAAAGAACAAACAACAAAAACCTTTTCCCAAAACCTCTGTTTTGTCCGCCATCAATGGGGTTGAACCTGAGCACAACAAAATGGTGGAATATTTATAACAACACCACGGTAACAAGTGTTCTTATGAAAGACCACGGCACTTGGCTCGGTGTGGGACAGGCTTAATGAAGATTTCTTTCCGTGCATCGGAAATTAATTATTTCCAAACCAAATGTTTTCTTAATTCTAAATTCCAATGTGATAATAATAGCAACTGTAACCCCACACTTACATATCATTGAATTAACATGCTCTAATATAACCTATCACACTACAACCTACACGGTACATTTATTACGGGATGTTCACTCTTGCAAATATTTTTCCTCTTTTTTTTTTAATACTGGCAGTGCAGTGAGCCTTGATGCACTATTTGAAAAAAAGTGGCTTGAGGAGTAATATACTTGAGCTGTGCAGTTAAAACAAACTTTAAACAGTTTGGATCAAAAAAATTAATAACTCTACATAATATTTCTAATTTAAGTTTCAAATTACAAGAATTTACGCCTATCATTTGTAATGTAAAATTTACGTAGGCTAATTGTATGTTAAATAAGTAGTATATTTCTAATTCCCTAATGTAAAGTTACCTTTTTAAAATGTGTGTTACATTTTATGACACATGATCTATGGAAATGAAACAATATTTAATGATTAATTCTGGCGTCTTACAATAAATATTTCCAATTAAAATCTCACATTATTATTCTCGTTTCTTATTTGAACAGTTTTAAAAAAATCAGTGAAATAAAATATTAGTTTATCCTAACTGCACAGCTGGAGTATGTTCTTTAACCACCTAGGTTTTATCACAGGTGTATTAATAATTATAACAATATTTTAACGTCCTCTTTAATTATACTATCGCCTCGGCAATTAACTTAGTTATCAGGCATCAACCACTTCTCATTTTGGTTTAAACATTCAGAACCAGCTTTTCAGAGTCTTTTTTATTTTGTAAATAAGATGTTAAAAAGATTTTAATTTTTAAATATTAATATGTCTTTTTAGTTGAAAGAAGAATTTCACTGGATAAAAATGAAGAGAAGAATGGAAAAATTAAAAAAATTTATTCAATGTTTTAGTGTTATTTCATAATTAAATTATTACATAACCAAATAAACTTCTATAAGGCAAGAAAAAAAAAAAAGAATTTTATGAAAAAATAACCCAATTTGTAATATTTAGAACCTGTGAAAACTTAATGCTGTGATCCAAGATATCCATAATGACCTCCGTACGAGTAATTACGCATCATCTCTTCTGCCCAGGCGTACGACTCGAACCAATCTAAGGTCCACATGTGCTAGCAATGTCGATTACACCAGTGGTTAAGGTAATCCTGGTAACTCACAGTAATCTTCTCACTTTGATAGCGAGTAAGCTTGATGTTCTGACGGACCTGAGGAGTCACACTACCTTTGTATCCTCCTTTACGCAGGAGAGAATCAATGGTCTGGACACGATCCCAACCTACAAAGGAGAAGAGAAGATTTACAAATAACTCTCGTCGTTTTGTCCTTTCGTCATTGAAGCATAAGTACAACTGCCACATATATCACTTGAGAGTAACACTTGTAGTGTATTGTAGAATCACACCTCATAATTTGACATACCACTCACCTCACCTATCCTAAAACCTACCATCTAATCCTAATGTACAATATAATATCACTATAGTAGGTTATGAGTGGCCTAAATGCAGAAATAAGTAAGTGGTTTTCTATTAATGAGTGTCTCACACTCACACTAGAAAACTGTTGTTTTATGAAGTGCACCATTACAGAATGGTCTCTACAAAAGGTACTACATAGTGTTAGCTCTATGAAGTGACTCTTGTAATCTAATACCATTATATTTTCAAACACTTTTATGTGACAGTTATTTAATCACATTTTTTTTTGCACAAAATCAATGATTTGAAAACTGAAACTTTAAAAATGCTTGAAATTTTGTAGTTTGATTGAATGTCTAAAAAGAAAGAAATTGACATGAATAATGATGAAAAAGGAAGGTAAGTTTTAAACATCACCTTGCCAATAGTATTTATGTTTAGTACACCTACTCACATAAAAGAAGCTCTGTTACTATACCGTACCAGTAAATATGGTGAGAAAAGCGGATTTCCGCCAAAAAGTGGAAATATCACGACCCTTTGTTATTGGTACGTGAATGACTTCTTACTCTTTCCAAGAGTTAAAGTTGTCAACCTGAAAATTTTAGGATATTAGAATAAAATATTTCATGGTCTATTAATATTAAAAAATGATAAATTTAAATTGTTCTATTGAATTAAAAGTTGACCTTTTACAGTTCACACAGTTTTAGTTAATTTAGACTCTGAACAAATATTAGTGCAAGTAATTCCAATACTGTAGTAATGATTACTACATCTGAAAGTT
Organism: Campodea plusiochaeta; assembly: GCA_034698565.1. Lineage (NCBI taxonomy): Eukaryota > Metazoa > Arthropoda > Diplura > Rhabdura > Campodeidae > Campodea > Campodea plusiochaeta. Next base: position 7,133 of record JAQIWE010002849.1, on the reverse strand, counting down.
TTGAAATGCAATGTTTTATTATTTATTCAACTGTTATAAGTTTTGTGAAAAACTGGTATAATCAAGAAATATATGAGATATTTCAAATCCAAACACATTATTAAAATCTGAAACATTGGTCAAAATGTGACATTGTTATTACGTGATCAGACATCCAACCATTTCATCAATGTACATTTCTACTGTATATTGTTCCCCACATGTAATCAGATTACATGGTTACATGTGGGGAACATTAGCCTTAGTCAATAACATGGCTACATTCAGCTCAGCAAGGCAGTGGTAAGCTTTTCTACATTTTCTTATTTTCACTGAGCAACCTTCCTGATCCAGTGATATTAAGGTATAATAGACAATAAACTGAAATATTGATTTTATGCATACCCAGTAATCTTCTAAATCAAGTCTTTCAAATTCTTGTAAACCTACTCAATAACATATTCTTTCTGAGAGAAATGGATTCATATGATTGTGTTTATCATTTTTTAGCTAATACATTGCAAATCACAATGAAAATATAGAATATTGTCAACACATGGAGAATAAATCATCTATTAAAACTGGAGTAAAGCTAAAATTATCAAATATGCTAATCACTGGATAGAGCGAAACATAAGAGAACCATTGAAAATTATGAAAAAACTAAATGCAATCATGAACGATAAAGCAGGTCCTTACAATATATTTAAATAATTGGTCTCATCTCATCAACAATCTATGCACTTAATGTTTATATTCCCTTCAACTATTGTATATTTATTTGTAAATGTATCTATGTCTTGATAAGGGTCTTGGCTGAAATATTGACAATATTCTGTATTTTCATTGTGGATTTGCAACGTATTAGGCCTAACTATTCAATAACATAAAAATATAGGATCTAGGTTAAAATAAATAACTAAGACTGGTAATAAAAATAAAAACTAATAAAAAAAATTCCATTGTGTAAAAAGTAACGTTTTAGACAACATCTTACCATATAGATTGTCTTCCATTATTTAATGTTTTGTTTTGTACTGAGCAAATCACGTACCAGTGGGTTATACTAGCCCTATCATTATACAGGGTGTCCCAGAAGCATAACGCCATCTAATTAACTTTCGAAATATTAATTTTAGAATATTGGTTTAAATTGCAAACTTGTAGTAAAAATTCTGAATTTTCAGATGACATTCCCATCTTTGCTCTAGAAGAATTCTATGACAGAGATGTCAACTTTCTTAAAATAATACGGAAGAGCCATCTTCTCTGTGGACAAAGTTGCAAAGCTTGAAATTTTAGGTTCAAAACAGGTAATATTTGCTTAATTTTCAATTAAACCTATTTTCCAGACTCACTGAATTTGGTAATATTTCACCAGAAAAAGGGAATATATCCTTCCAACATGATTTTATATTTCCTTTTCATCATAATTATTCTTAATTCGGGAATATGGAAAACAAGTTTAAATGAAAATTTAGCAAATAATATAACATGTTCTGAATCGGAAATTTCCAGCTCGGCAACTTTGTCCAAAGACGAGATAGCTGTTTCCTATTATTTTAAGAATTTGGCATTTCTGTAGCGCTCTATACAGTTCTCCAACAGAAGAAGATGGGAATGTCAGCTGAAAATTCAGAATATTTTACTATACAAGTTTGCAATTTAAACTAATATTCTAAAATTAACATTTCAAAAGTTATTTACGTGCTGCGATATTTCTGGAACACCTTGTAAATTGTCATAGACCTAGTTTACAAGATTACATATTGATAAATAGAGAATATGAAGTGGGTATCCGACCAATCTGAATAGATGTACTGTATGTATGCACAATAATTAATTTGTTTTCATTCTAAAGCAGAAATATTTGTTATAACAGGCGTAAGTACGGTATATCAAAACATTTCAGTTTCATTATCATAGCCAAAATTCCACAATTCATTTGTAGCTGTGACAGTTCTTAGAAATACAGGACCTTCTGTAGCATTTTATAGATTCTACTTTGAACTAACTGATTAACTGAACCACAACAAAAGAAGCAAAAAGAAGCTTGTTACAATTTGTTTCCTACTCTAATTACTTTTATTCTCAAATCCTTCGCAAAAATACCTGAAAGAAAACCCTTTAGACCTATTTGAATAAATAAGAAAATCATCTGCGAGAGACAATTCAACCATGTATAATACTACTGATTACATCAATATTTCTGGCATAATTAAGTCATGTTGGGTGGTATACCGGTACGTTGACTGTGTATTGTGACTGACTGTGTATCGTGGTTTGGTTATTTGGTACCTACCGTTCAAAAATTGTGGTACCAGTATGTTTTTATGGACGAATATTGAAAAATCAAAAAAAGTACGCACCAAAAGCTGAAATTTAAAAAACACAACTGTTGCTGAATAACTATGGTAAATACGCATAAATAAGTGTGAAAAATGTCATGATAGGATACAGTATATGCAAATGACAATAGTTTGAAAATCTAGTAAATTTTGGAATCGAAAATACCTTTCGTTTTAAATACCAGTACGGAATCAAAAACGGAACATGGCTTTCAAGTACTGGTATATTCATGGTAGAACATGATACAATGGTCGTTCTTCGTACTGATTTGTTCATCTTTTCAAGATATTTCCTTTAAAATTAAATATTTTTAGGTTACTTATCATTATGTCAGTAATGTCACATTCTCAAATTTTTTGCAACTTTTTTTTGCTCCACAATTCGTCAAAAATAAAACATGGGATAAAGGAAAAAAAACATAGTTAGTCGGAAAAAAATTAAAAGTGGTATCGCCCAACTCTATGTCATGAAACATATTCAAAGTTAAAAATTGGAATTGTCTTAGTTGATTTTCACGACTAATGAACAAACAATACTATCACATACAGGTGTTTTTCACACTATATGAACCAACGAAGTGTGACAATTTCATAAATGTAATTATTGTTAAAATGGTCTTCACATTTTATTTGAAATATTCTGAAAATGTGACAGGTTAGATCACCAGGATCAAAACCTTATACAGTAAAATTAAGTGAAACTTGGAGGATTGTCTTGTACTAGAGCTGTTTCCGTTTAACCGTTTAGTTATCCGTTTACGTTTACAAAAATTGCTTAACGTGTACACAAATCAAAATAAAAATTAACTTTTTCTGTCTTACATGATTGTGAATTACGAAAGAATTATACATCACATAGAAAAAGTAAGCACAGACTTGGAAACTACAGAACAAGGTGCTTTCAACCATGTATAATATAACGTATTTCGTTAATAAGTATCCCTTCAGGTTGCGCCCAAAATGTATTAACAGTAGAAAATTGATTTTTTTCTTCAGATTTCTACGAATATCGGACAAAATATACATCACACAAATTAGTTCGGAACATGTTTGGAAACTAGAAAAAGAGAAAATTGCAGTATTGTATGACCATTTTATCATGTTTTGTCATGAATGAAAGTGTAGGCCTATTTGAAGAGCACATTTTATTTTTGGTACTGTATTGGTATTTAAAACGAATATTTCCGAAGCCGAAAATTGCTGAACTTTCAAATGCTTGTCATTTCCGTATATATACTTTATCGTATTTAGATGTTTTTCACACCTATTCTTGTGTATTCTTAAAGACTCAATGATGTCCATGTATTTTTCCAATTTTGACCAGATTTTTTGTTATTGTTCGAGGGTGAACGGGGTTTGGACGTCGATTGTTGAATTCGTCGCTATGTCTCATCCCTAAAGTCCACATATAATTATGTTCCATGGTCACAGATAAATCATAACTACCTATACATGCAACATTATCACCCAGCAATTATTATAAGCAGTTTAGAAGCTTTTTATTATAAGCAATAAGTGTTTTTATGAAAAGCTTCAGTTTGAGTCTAGTTGTTATTCAATTGTAACCTTAGGGTAGATTTATCAAAAGAACTCTCAAGGAATTTCAATTTCAGGACTTTCTTTCAAAAAGAAATACTGTGTTTTTTCATGAGTATCAAAGCATATTAAACTTGCAGAATAAGTTGTTAACTTGAAGTTTAACTAATAATTTATTGCCCTTGAGAATTCTTTTCCTGACCTCCCTACTGCAGTACGCACCTTGTTCAGGTGCAACCTCTGGCAGATAGGTGGCAGTTCTCTTGCTCCCTTTATCATTGTGAAATTCAATGCGAATTCCATGAACTCCAACTTCCCAATCCAGAAAGTCTGCTCCATCTTCAAAGTGACGTAGTATCGATACTGACACATGAAGCTTAGAGAACTCTTCACGGGTCACTGGACTGAAGCGCGAGTCCTTGAATGCACTGGGAAATAACAAAAATACAAAACAATTAGTAGCATTTTACTAAATCATTTAACTAAAAGAAATTGATATTTTTCAGATTTTCATTTCACAAAAAAAAAAAAAAAAACTTACAGTCAGTTTATTATGAGTGTTTATTTAAATTAACTAAGTTTTTGCTTTATGATTACTGGTACTTGAAGAATCCTGCCAATAATTTTGATAATGTATATATATACCAGTATCAGTCCTTGCAAAAAGAGTATGCTTTACATGATTTCTCTCCATGTCCTTTATAAAGACTGGTGAATATGTAGGCTATATAGTCTTATTGGCTACTACTGTGATCTGCAACATTGAGAGTTTTACTTGATATCAACTGATTTTACTCTTTAAACAGCCTCTTGACTAAAACTATAAAGACAATTCTGTTATTCCTTCCCTACATTAGATGATTCTAATAATCCAGTCAGTTTTCTGACTGCATCGTTTGACATTTTCATTGTTGCCTTAGTCGACGATACAGTCAATTTCATTCCTTATGCACAAAAATAATTCCCAATTTCGTTCGCCGTACAGACTGTATGGCGAACGTTTTATGCCGTAAAAAATAAATTATTTAGTAAAATCTTTACAACAGCGCTATACTACCAGTAGTTAGTTGTAACTTCCTGCAAATTAAATCTTCCTACGATACGAACCCGCTTTGTAAACTAAAAAACTTTACGCAAAATCACTCCTCAATGCCGTAATGGATGCTACTACACTGTGTTGATGGTTCTTCAACTTCTTCTTCCTCTGTCCTGTTGTCTGTTCCTCTGTTTCCTGTCACTTGAGTTGTTGTTTTATTTCGAAATCCAAATTTGCCGCGCAACTCCCTCGGGTTAGAGGAGGAAGAAGTTGAAGAACCGACAACATCCATTACGGCATCGAGGAGTAATAGTTGAATAACATGTTTTTTAGTTTACAAAGCTAGTTCATATCGTAGGGAGATTTAATTTGCATGAAGTTATAACTACTGGTAGTACAGCACTGTCGTAAAGATTTTCCTAAATAATTTATTTTTACTGCGTAAAGCGTTCGCCATACAGACTGTATGGCGAACAAAATTGAGAATTGTCTCTGTACATAAGGAATGAAACTGACTGTATTGTCGACTAAGGCAAGAATGAAAAAGGCAAAGGATACAGTTAGAAAACTGACTACTAATCATCCACAGCATAATCTACAATTTTTTGTGTTATCGAAATGACTTTAACGTAAATATACAGGGTGTCTATAAAATACCTTTGCAAGTTTGTTTCTTAATAATGCGAGAACTAGAAGAGATAAAATGAAATAGGTTTTTGTATAGTGACACAATCTGAAAGGTTTTATTTCCATCAGTAAATAATATTTTACAGTGATTATATCATTTCTTGTGTTGTAGCATAGTAACCTGAAATTCACTAAAATCCAAGCTCCAAGCAAAAATCCAAGCATGTTTAATTGTTTACAGCAAGTTCAGATAATTATGAGCAAATTGAAAAAACATCAGTCAGATTGCACAAATCATCTTGTGTTTATTTGCACCTGTGTGTTTAAAGGATACCTCTGCACAAAATTTACATTAAGATAGAGCTTTGAAATAACTTTTTTATGAAATTGTATTACAATAACATCATTCACAAAAAAATCAATTTTTTTCGTCATTTCTAACTTCCTGAAAAACACTTTAGTAACATAATTTTAATAGAAATTATACGAAAAACTACTCAGAACGAAAAAATTATCTATAGATACCAATTCCATTTTCAAAATTCACGTAACTATAAAGTAAGCAGTTCTCGACGTAATTTCTGTGAGATGACATCACGAAACAGAAACACTGCAATATCTCTGGAAGTATGGGGTCTGCGAAAGTAATTTTTTCACCGCATCGATTAAAATAGTTTCACGAATAAGATGATATCAATAGTTAATATGACCTTGGTATAGCGCAAAGGTATCTTTTAATTTAGGCACATTACACTACTTTTTTTGTTGTCATTTCTCTTGATTTAGTTATTGCACATTATTTCTTTGATTTGTGTGCAACCAAAATGTACTCCAACGCACAGGAAAAAACTTTATGAGTGCATGAATGTAATAAAAAGAATTCAGCGATTTAGGCCTATCTCTCTTAGTTTTTGAGCTATTAAAAAACAATATTATAAAGGTATTTTTTATATGTACCCTGTATTACACTATAAAGCAGAACATATCTTCATCCTGTTTAAATGGTAAGTACCATGAATCATGTGATAATTTTCTTAGTCCTTATTAACAAAACAATTGGAATTAACAAAATAAAACTATTATCCACTATAGACTTGTAATTGCTACTAAGTTCATTTCTGGAGGAAACAATATTGAGACTTTAAATTTTAATGTACCAGGAATAACTTACTGTTTAACCTAACCTTATACACCTACTGTATCATTAGTATTATTGCTGTAATGTGACTGACATTTTTTGTACTCGCAGCATAGGCCTATGGAAATACTCTAGGTTATATCTAGCCTAACTTTATCCAGTTGCTTTCTGAATTAAGTAATTCAAAACTACTTTATTTTAACACTTTATGAAGCATGGTGTAGCCTTGAAGGTGGAAGTTAATTCAGTCACTTTGAGGCCCTCTTAAGCTTTGCTTCACAAATTAATCAATTATCCAGAAAGTTCAATGGAACTGGCAGAAGAAAATGAAAGGAAAAAATTCGTAAACTGGTACCATCTTAGGAAACGATCTACAAATTTTGTTTTCAGTGAAAATGAAACTGCATTATGAACAAATAATTGTGAGAATCACAAAATTTTCATTTGTAACTTACATTGTCATAAATCA
>JAQIWE010002848.1:0-12573 GCA_034698565.1 Campodea plusiochaeta | reverse complement strand
CTTTCAAATAAAATAAAAATAAATTTTGATCCACTTAACGTTATGCTTTCTCAAGTCTACGCGTATTTGACTGAAATTTCTGAAAGGATTTCTATTTCTCAAAGTTATTAATTTGAGTTAGGCGATTCTAAAAATTAATGGACGTTCTGCATATTTATATTACTAGTAAAATGTACAACTTTCAAATAAAATAAAAATAAATTTTGATCCACTTAACGTTATGCTTTCTCAAGTCTACGCGTATTTGACTGAAATACACTGCAAAACGCAACACTGTTCGATTAAATAATATCGCAATACAACAAGTGAATTATGGCATGGAAATGAAGTATTTTTATCATCTGTATAAAAAGGTGAGTTAATTTTATTATTTCGTATTTTTTATGCCAACCTTGTATCATTTTTAGAATTTTTTTAAATAAGTTTATTCAGTCGAGATTGCTTCATGTCAAATTAACATATTCAATTGTCTTTTTGTTAGCAAATAATGAATATTGTTTTCAAGAACTTCCAGTCATTCAAAAGGCATGACCGTATTAGAATATTTTATTGCATTTTAAATGCAATTTTCATTTTTCTGAAATTTTAAGCTACACTACAATTAAATGAATTACCTAGCATAGACTATACAATTAGTTATTAAAATCTAATTTAATTAACCAATGAATAACATGTGAAATACGATGTCAATATATATTAAAATTTAATGAGTTCACCTAGCATGTTTTCAAGTGAAGAATGTATGAGTCTAATCGTTAATTGAAAAATCTCTAAAAATTAGGATAGAGTTTTTTTACAACATTCCAACAATAATAGTATTCTTATGATTTCAGTGAACAGCAGTCATTGTCAAGTCGCAGCGAACACCACATTGTGTTTAAGCAAATAGATCAGCCTTCACAATTTCATTTTCAGTGAATAAGCAGAGCCTTGTTCTTGTGGAATTGAAGTTTTTACATATTCAGAATTTACATTTGGAGTAAACATATATACTGCAGCTGCAGGTATGTTTACGATGGTTAAGATCGTTGGGTCTTACTATTTCCGCATAATTATGCCAGCGTACAGGGTCAAAATTCTGTGTTTATTCAATGAATCTTGAAAATTTCCATTTTACTTAGCGAAAATACAGAAATTCGCAGGATATATCTTAAAAACAGTTTCGTATTCTTTGTTTTTCATCATCCTTGATATAATTCACTTTCTTATGTGATACCAGCACACAGATATTTCTTCATTTTTTTAACGCAAGTTTCAAACGAATTGGACTTACATATTTTTGGAATAATTAAAAACCATTCTGAAATCTCCTTTGTTTTAAGTTATATGTCGACGAAAAACGATTCATTTACCTGTACTAATTAATGAATAACTATTTGCCTTAAAAAATCATTAACCAACTGAATGAATTCTTTTGAAATATCGCGATAAAACGTTTTAATCGATTTCAAATATTTAATTATACGGGAAGGTACCCCGGAACTCTTTTTTGGCAACGAGAGAAAGATCAATTTTAAGAACCCTTTATTTTTAGAGGCGATTTCAGATAAGAGTTTTTGTGATTGAAAAATAAGGGGGTGCGTCGGAGATCGTGCTTGAAGCGCCACCATGGTTGCAGAAAGCGAAATAAATAATAAAAAAAATATGCCAACAACTGCCTATTTTAGACCATATTCAGATTGACTTCGAGTAATGGAAACCTCAGGGGGTGCTCAAAATAAGTGAACGTCTAAGATCTTTTTTTTTAAATCCCCTATTTTAGATCATTTGTGTTTCTTTTTTTGTAAAATATGGGCCGCATATTTATTTCTATAATATTTTTTCTGAATTTATATATAAAAAAAACAGTAAGAATAAAATAATAATCAGAGCACATGATTTCAACTATTCAACATTTACTAAGACAGATATTTTTAAAGCAGAAGTTGTAAAATTGTAATAAATTTATCACATGTTGCAAAAAAGAATGTTTTTAAGTATTTTCATGTGTAATACCACAAGAGCTCTGAGTATTATCAAAGATTTGTATTTTGTTTACAACGAGAGGTATAATCTAGCAATACCACGAGTGTCCCGGGGGGAGCGAGGGGGTATTGTTTGATTATATGTAGAGTTGTCAACAACAGCAAATCATTGATAATACTCACAGCTCGCGGGGTATTCAATAAGAGAATTTCTCGATCTATTATAAACTTTGTATTACACGTAAAATTAATGAAATTTGTACAGTTATAAATCTATTTGTTCATTTTCACTTGATCAGTATTTGTTCAACACTAGTTTCAGTTTTACATTTCGACAAGAAATATGTATCATACAATATTATAATGCAATAAAACTTATCTGTAATGTTTCGCCGTTTCCTGTAATGTTTCACTGTAAAATTCTTTATTTAATCTGCAAAACTGGTTAAAAAAATGGTGAAAATAAGTATTATACGAATTTAAATTTGAAAGGATCAATTTTTATTTCAAGTGTTTAATGAATACACTGAAGATTATATAGTTTGTGGTTAACAAAAGTGACAATACGCGTGATTGGCTATTTAAATGAAAATTAAGAATACTGATTGGTTGAGATGATGAGAATAAAGGGAAACATAATCATGAGTGAAAATTCTAAAACACATTTTTTAATGATAACGAAAAGTGCTTTGTTCGTTTTTCCTTATTTCCTATTTTAAACTTGAATGGTTCTAATATCATGGGTTATTTCGTATCAATAAACAATAAATAAATAAATTCAAACAAAGGAATAACCTCATTTTAACCTGTGTTATATTTTTAATACAAGGGAAAAAATGTTACTCTGATTTGATAGTTTTCTTTTACCTTTTTTAAACTGTTAATTGCATCAAGACTCGTTAAGACCCAGTTTTACAAAAGAATTCCCATCAGTCTGATTCCCCCTGAAATATGGACTGAAGTAGTTTTCCATATTTCGCAGTTTGTAATAACTGTGGGATTAACTGATGGTAAATAAAATGGACAGTTAAAGATGTACTTAAATGTTTTATCATAGCAGACTTTCATTTCACAAGCCTATAAAACAGTTTAAAGTCACAGAAAATTGTTGAAATTGGTCGAAACTGTCATCTATTGTTTCAAGAGACGGCATTTTTTTCTATGAAGAATGCTGATTGTTTGTTTTATAGAATTGCAATTGAAGACTCAATGTAATTCAAATGAGAGGTTGTTTAGTGTTCTCAAATAGCAAAGCATTGGTAATAAATGAGTTTTAACAGTATTTTATAATGTGCATCTAAAATGCTGGACCCTGATAACCCTTTTTTATGAACCTTTTATTAATCCCCATGTGCAAATTAAATAAAACATATAGAAATCCATTCAATCAGGCTATAAAACAATGTAATCTTCTACCTAGTACCATTAGAACCAGTAACAATTTTAATCAATTTGCCAAATTAATATGTTTGTACTTACTGGAAGTAATTTAAATTATTAACAAATCCTCGCAAGGGAATGAATACACGAGTTTATCTCTCTTTTCAGTCCCCAACTCGAGCACAGCAATAAATTTAGGAACTTTATGACAATAGTATCATGTTGGTATCCATATTTTGGTTACTAACTGAACTTACATCTCATACAAAAAAAACCTCTAAAAGTCGTCGATCATCTATTTTCAGAGGATTTGAACATTCATATCTTGTTTCCGTAAGAACAATTTTTTTTACCTATATGAAATATAATAACACAATTTATTTAAACATTTTCAGGTTGTTGATGCTAATCATGTCGTCATTAGTCCCTACCTATCAAGTTCCAAGTCTCTTTAACATAACGTTTACATCACTGCTAAGCCGATTAAAGGAAACAGTCGACCAACACATTAGCGAATGCTCCATATGTAGCACGTTGTATCACATGGAAAGATGTGCTGTCATGCAGGAAATGAAGAGTTATTTGCAATTACCACTGACTATCAAAAACAGAATTTTTAAACGTTTACGTAACATCAGGAATGATGGATTGAAATACAGTGCTTTTATTTGGCTTCTTGAAAACGAAGAGCTTCAAATTAAATTTAAATTCGTCTGGGCCACTCATTTGGTTTTTCTGGCCAAGTTTGGTAAATACATTCATACTTTACGTTTTAGGTATCCTGAGGACATATCGGAAACAGCAACTCCTTTCTATTCCTGGATAAGTACAATGTACTTTACGTGTAACGTTCAGATCTTGGATTTGAGTAAGTGCCAATATTGTGATCAATACGCTGATCTTATGGCAAACATCGGCAAGGGGTGTTTGCAGTTAAGGAAAATAGTTGGTGTGTCGTTTCCTCGAGACTTCACAGTGACTGACATCAGGAAACTGTGTTTTCGCGACTTTCAAGATACCGAAATTAAAAACCGGTGTTGCTATACTCTTGTGGAATTTAATATGGCTGGAATGGGTTGGGGTAACCAAACTGAGCATGTAAATCAAATAGCATTAATGTTACTTCATAATATGACAAATCTGCGGAGTTTAGGAGGATTTTACATTGAAAAATTTCATGAATACCTGTGCTCCCAAAACGTCGTCATTCCTGTTACCAATCTCGAAAGAGTTGCAATCTATGATGCGGAAGAAAACATTTTACCTCAACTCGGGAGATTCTACCCTAAAATGAAGACTTTACATGTACAAGGAACATTATGCAAAGGATTCAAGAATTTGCACGAGTTCCTCCCTGATTTGGAATGCATCGAGATACCCATAATTGAAAGAAGAAACGAGGACGACCTTCAAGCGTACCAACTACTTACGACGTCGGTATGGTCAAAAGTGACTGTTTTGGAAATAGGTATTGACACATCAGCGTCAGCCATGGAATTGTCAGATATAGCTGAAAGTTTCCCCGTGCTAGGAACTTTAATACTGCAAAGCTTTAAGGGGAAATTCGTATGGAACGGAAAATCCAGCTTCAAACTCCTAACAAAATTTAACCTGCTGGATGGTGTCATCAAAATTACCGATACGCGATTCATAGCTGCATTTGCAAAAACTATTCAAAAAATTACTTTCCGAACTTGTTTTAATCATCTTAACAAAGACATATGTTCTTCCTTTCTATCGATATCGCTACCAGAAATTAAAAGTTTGCACTTGGATTACTTTGAGTACGATTTTGACTTTATTAAGAAGATCATTATGAAGTTTCCATCTTTGAATACTCTCAGATTCGACAATCTAGTCGCAGGAGATCCATATATCACTGATATTAGAACCTTCATAGCACACTATAATTACCAATTAAATTTGCGTTGTACCTTTGATCATGATTAAAATTACTTGAGTGTATTTGATATTTATTTATGCATTGGAAATCATACTTTATTTATGAATGGGGTTCGATTATATAAAAATTATTTTGTTTTGATTTTTGAGAATATTATACTTATTAAAAAATGGTTTACTAATTTGATAAAAGGGTATAAACATGAATTTTAGCTATGCTTATTGTGTTGAATTTATAATATGTGTATTAAAATATGTTTCTGATGGGAGTGATGACTTTTATTTCATGTTATTGGTTGCTCCTCGTTTTGTTATGAATAATACTATACTGCTCATGCACAGTTAATAGTAATGGGCACTTGACCGATTAAAATGTTTTGTTTATTTAAAAAAAATATAATTAAAAAAAAAATGCCAATGCATTATCAAAAATTACCTTTACATTCCAGTTTGCTCTACTCTTATTCGAATTCGAAATAATATATATAAAATGAATCTCTATTCTATAAGCATATACTAACATAAATTTAATAAAAGTTTTAATTATTGCATTGAAATATGTGACATACTGACGCAAACTTATAAGGCACTAACAGAGAATGTAAAAGCAAATATTACATTTCCATGAATGTCAAAAAGTTAAAAAATCTCAAAATAATGTAAAAAATATATCACAATTATTTTATCACACTGAATATACTATAGAAGCGCTTTATTATTACTAAAAGTCAGAAATACTATAATTAATATGTCTGTCCGTCGCGAGAAACAACTCCTATATACTGATATAAACGGTTGTAGTTAGGTATCGATGTTCGATGGGCGATTTTATCCTAATTATAAAAAAAATTATAAAAGTATCGAATCGATAAATTCGGTAATCTATAGCGGTCATACTATACTTCGATAAATTCTGTAATCTATAAATGTCGAGGAAGAGAGGCGGGTTTCATCTGGTTAATAAAGGTCATACTATACTTCTAATTCATACTCAGTATTATTACGTTTGACAAGAATTATAAATATTGTGAAGGTACGAGTAAAAAAAAATCGTAAGTGTACGTTATAACTGTCATAAAAAATCGTCAATAATAAATCATTATGATTAATTCCGGGTTCTCAGGATTCAATCCTATATCCCAAAGTTCATATAGTCAATAGAATATCTGCAATTTATTAATATATTTTAATTATGCTGTAAAAATAATATTCTGAAATGGATTATATGCATATACAGGGTGGTCCAAAAAACTTACCCCTACTTGGAAACTTACAATTGCTCGTGATATACTGAAGATACAAACTTGAAATAAAAAACATATGAAAATTCATTCATTTCCATATCCAGCCATATATAGTTTTATGATACAAATCTACAATACATCCCTTTTCCCAATACCTTCCGTGAAAAAAAGTTGTATGCATAAAAAATATTGTGAAAATGTGAATTGCTGAAATTTTGGTTGTTTGAAAATATTTATGAAATCTATCAACATGAAATTTTCCCGCATTACTTTATATTACTTTGATAAGATATGAGCAAAATTATTTTAATCTCAAATACTGGCCCATAAATAGGGAAATCAAAGTTTAAAGTTAAACTGCACAATGTGCCTCAGCATGGAATGGTAAAGGTAATCCAGGAATTTCTCAATCAATAGATTACTGGTTACCTCACAGTTTCAAAAATGATACAGATTAATTATATTTGCTCTTCTCATTATTATACCTTATGTTATATCAACTAAATAGTTTAATAATAGAAAATGATGACTCAACCGAAAAAGGGAAATGCATGAGCTATACAAAATTCTTGCAACTTTCTTTCACGGAAGTTTTTTTGGAAAAGGGCTATAGTGCATCGGCTATTGTAGATATCACCATGAAACTATGAGTGGATAGGCAATTGAATGAACTTTCATATGGTTTTTATTTCAAGCCTGTAACTTCAGTATACGTATCACAAGGAATTGTAAGATTTCAAGTAGGGGTAAAGTTCTTTTAATCATCCTGTATAAGTTTCATGAGGTCACATCTATAATAAAATAATGTTTAAATTTCTTTTTCAGTCCCGTTTTCGCTAATCGTGATGAAGCCCGTCTTATATACGATCTTGAGAAAGAATTAAGTGAATCAGATTTTGATTTAGAAAAAGTAAGAAGTTCATTAAAAGCAGTAGATCAAGAAGGAACAGGAATTTTGCAACAGAACCAGGTTAGTCATTTTATCATGTAAAGTTTTGAAATTTTCTTTTCGTCTTTGAAGATTATTTTGCATTCATGATTTGTTATATATTACTGTAGGATGAGGAAAGTTGTCAACTGCAGTGCCGTGTATCATCACAGCGAACAATTTGTAATTTTTGAAAAGATAAACTGTACAATTTTTTTTCATGTATTAAATCTTTTAGGAGAAATATCATATGTATAGTAGTATATTAGTTTTTAGGGAAAATATGATAGTAATATATAAGTTTTTAGGAAAAAGACCATTTGTTTTATGTAAATCTATAAAAGTATATCAGTCAATAGGGAATTGCATGTGACGTCATTTTTATTTGATGAAGCCTCTATATCTTCAGTAGCTCATGAGAAATTGACGTTTGGAAATTAGAGGATAAGGGTAGTTTTTTTGGATCACAATATGATTCCATTCTCAAAAGTTTAATTTAGAGTTTTCTTGTTTGAACTAAGAACTTTCAAATTAGTTATATATATTTTTAGCTCAGTTTGTATAATACTAGTATGGTATACTATCGTTTTAGAGAGATTGCACTGATACCAAAGATAGAAATGATTAACCACCTCTAATATCTGTAAAGTGGAAATTTAGAGAATCATATCATTTCATATTTCATTTGAATAAAATTGAATAATAGCTCCAATTATAAAAAATAATAATTTAACCTGCAAAAATGATACTTTCTTTTTCTCCCCCAGGTTCAAGCTGCCTTGGATGGAGTTGGTATAAAATTATCTGAGGAAGTTTTAACTCGTTGGCTCTCAACTTCAGAAACTGATGACGTTGGTACTGGGAATTATTCAGTAGATAAGTTGGAATCATATTTATCAAGAGTAAAACCAGAAATGGTGCATATGCTTAAAGGTGCCCCACTGAAAGGAGCAATGGTGTCTTTATTCTACGTAAAACCAAAGGAAGGAGAAGAAAATGGAAAATGAATTGTTTAATTATTATTCCATGACGCTTTTGTAATTTATTGAATTGTTTAGTTACAATTTTTAAATCAGTGTGTAATAAGGAATATAAGAATATTTAATAAAAAAAATTGACGAATCCTTATTTGGCATATTATATCATAATTTATTTACACTTTTATTAGAGCGGTGGGAAAGTGCATGAAAGAGAAAGATCATTGTTAGCACTCTGTACAAAATATTGTTGTAAAGTGACTAGACTATTATGTCTTTGGTGTATATTAAATTCTCAGTATTAACCTCAAACCCTGAACCATTATGACTCCAAATGAAAATTTAAACCAAGTTTTCATCAAATATTTCAAAATTGCTCAATGGTTTTATTCAAAACCATGTACATCTCAATAGTAAAAAATAGTGTTTCTTTTGCAAATCAAAATATTTAAAATATTTCAATATCAAAGGGCAAGGTAAGGATAAATAAAAACAAAAACCATTAATCAAATAATGACATTTATTACAAAAATTACTGAAATAAATTCACAGGCACTTGAGCAGCTTGGTATTTCATTTCACAAATAAAAATAAAGTTGATAATAATTATTATTTGACAGTCTTTGCTTTTGCTCTGGCTAAAGTCACAGCATCTTTTGAAACTTGATCTAATGTGGTGAAATATAACTGCATCTTGTCAGAGAGATCGTAGTATAGCTGAAAATGAAATAATACAATAACTACCAGTTCAGTGTAGGCAATAGTCACATTTTAAATTGAAATAAATAGAGGAACAGAGGAACTTATTTTAAATATAATACCAGTTAAGTACACTACTAAATAATTTTTTTTTACCAGATTTGATCTCACTAGTTCACAGAAAATCCGAATATCACATACTTTCAATAAAATCCAATAAGAATCTTTGTTTTACAACCATAAATTACTGCAATATCAGTCAGATAGCCTACCTATTCCAGAAAAAAAAGAACCGAAAGCTTCCATCCATTAAAAGAAATAGAACTAAAAGCAAAAAAGGAGCATTTATCATATAAACGATACAGTACTGTACACATTATAATTTAATTTCTCTTTCTTGCCAGAGTTATAATGTGAAAATATGGCATTGGATATACAAATTTTGTTAATAATATAATAAGCCTAACTGTTTTAACTTGACATCAAACAAAAACACTGAATTCTTTTAGCAAAATTACAGATATCAGTTAATATCAATCAAGGTTGTACTAAACATACTAATCAAAGAAATAAAAAATTAAACAATGACATCCAATTACGATTTAACCCTTCTTACCTCCGAATAAATTTCCTTCTCCTCGTTAGAAAGATCATCCTGCCCTTTATCCTCCGCGAGATACTTCAGTTCCAAAAGCACTCTATCAATAATGGTATATGGCATCCATACAGCAGGTGCATTGGAATGTAAAACTGTACTGAGAGCAAATTCTTCTTTCCTACCCGTTCCTAACACTGCATCAATGTATGAGATGAGTAATACTGATGCGTCTTCTAGTAGTCCGAATGATAAGTAGAGGCGAAGGAGTTCAAATACGTCACGTTTCTGGAAGGGTTTGGAAAGGGTAAAATAATGTGGGGTTTTGTAGAGTAAACCTACTTATTTCTATTAAAGAAATGTATTTTCTTTGATTAATTTGAACAATAAATTAAGAACTTGTAAATAAGAATAACTGAAAGTTGAGACTTTCTCTTGCTCAGAACATATCAACAGAAGCTATTCTTGCAATTTTTAAAAGAAGTCTAAAAAATATCTTTCATTTATATAGTCTAATATTCCTTTCAAACCTCTAATACAACGTTAGTACCGTTATAAAATAATAAAATTGAAATAATTATTCTCCTTCCCCCCTCTTAATTATTAACTCTTGCAAATATTCCCCTTTTATATACAAATAGCATCACATGATGATATAGGCACAATCATGCAATATAACTGAACAAGCTACTCAGACTTACCAGCAATATATAATTTGCACTTTAGCTCTCTGCTGAACACTACTTTCATTCATTCTATTTCATAACTTTTAGGGAATAGTTTTTTATTTAAGTGTAGTCAATATATCCAATCAGAGCACAGTTTTGATATAAACACTAAATAAACTTTATTTCCGCAAATTTTCTGCTTATTTGTATAACAGTAACAGATATCACCCTCATATATAAGATCCAAACAGTTTAATTTTCTCTCCAGAAAACCCCAATGAGCTACCAGTACCATAATTCTGTAGCAAGCAATAATATATTATGGATTCAAAATCATATGTTACGGTATCAATTGTTAAAGTTTATAAGCCTGAGCTTTTAAATAGGCATAGCTCTTTCAATAATGGATAGTCAATTTTCAATCACAGTAAACATTTACTTACAGAGACATTTAACACGCCTCAAATTCATTAAAATAAAATAGAGGCAACAATCCTAATAAATTAATAATTTCTTACCTTATATGACATAACCAACCAATTTGGTAGAAATGCACCTTTAGCTAATATTTGTTTAGCAACAGCTTTATGTAATATTGTCTGATGTGGTTTCTCTAATAGTTTCACATAATGATTTAATAAATGCCATGCTAAGTCAACCACTGACTCTTTATCACCAATTGGAAGGACTGGAAATACAAAACAAAGACAAAAATTAATACACAATCACGAAAACTGTTTGTCTGAATACCGGTATTTCTGCTTCATTTTAATTAAAAAAAAATAATAATAATAAATTATAAAATAATATGTGATAACAACAGTCAACAATACTTTCTGAGTCTAGTACAAGGTTATTACTTAATCACACTTTTGTCAGTTTCAAAGTTAAGAAAATTCTGGTACCAGTATTCCAAAGTGCACAAAAGTTACTAAATTATGATTCATATTATTGTAATGAAGGTGTAATCTTTAACAATTTAATTTCAAGTAAATCAATTAATTACGTATTTCGCTTGTAAAATATCTATTGAAAAAAATTTTACATGGTTTTTAGTTACACAATTTACTTTTTTCTCAACATTCACATACACTGAAAACAGTTTCTCAAGCTATAAAGTGTAAATGTAACAAACTTTCTATACGATCAAAAAGTAATAAGGAAACAAGCATGGTTTTAAAAGCACTATTAATACATCATTTCTAAACAAGAAAAAAAGGAATCACACTAATATTTTCTCGTACCTGATTTATCATTATTAGCTAACCACTCCCATGTTTCATTTTCATCAATGACTCCATGTCCCTGTGTGATCTGAACACACCTAGTGGCTAATCCTTCAACTACAGGTTGATAACTCATTGAACAGTGAGTACACACGTTGATTGCAAGATCATATAGGTTAGACATTGTTAGTAACGTTACAGTTTCATCTGGGGTCAGACTTTGTTCTATGGAGGGAAGATGGAAATTTTGGCTATTTTAGTGGTATTTTGAGAAATTTATAAGAAAAGATCAAAGAAACAGTATTTATCAGATTATTAAAATTTACAGTGGAAAACTGCAATTTTTCTGAGATAAGGTATTTCCTCTTGCTATAATAGGTACAGGTATCAAGTTATACTATATATTGTGATGATCATAATAAAATATATAATTATATTCAAATAACACAATTTAATAATTATTCGAGCTGCAGAATACTATAATGTGCACTTTTTTCAGCCTTTGTAAATTATTAAAATTCTGATAATAAGAAACTCAAGACATTGCTCACTTCTATGATCAAAAATACTAATTTATTGTTCAGAACACTTTTTGTCAAAATATCTGTAAGATTTTCAGTTTGTTTTACTTGATGGAAGAAAAATCACTAGAAAATAAATATGGTACTAAATTATATAAATTAGGTCTGAATGAACAAATAAAACAAAGATAATTAATACAATATGTGAAGTATTGAAAGTAATTTACTATTAATTCAAAGGAAATTTAGGCAACAAATCTTACCATATTAATTTTAAATATCAAAGGTTATTATATTATACTGAATATTAGAGGACCATAGGATTCAACAGTCGGGTGGTTTGGTACCCTAGATCACACAAATGAATAAAATCCAACCATTACAGTCAAACCCATCCTGTGAGTTAAATACTCAAAACTCTGTCTTTCACCATGGCTTGCTAGTCTAGTGGGCTGCGGCGTAGCATTAT
>JAQIWE010002847.1:0-12576 GCA_034698565.1 Campodea plusiochaeta | reverse complement strand
ATAACATTAAATCAAAAAAAAAAAAAAAAAAAAAAATTAGAGCAATTTGTCATGATTTTTTTTAGAGGATAACATACTATCGTGTCAGTGGAAAGATCTAATACAAAATAGTATTCATATACCGACTCAATTGTGAATGATGTTATTTACCTCATAGACCATTTTCTTATTTTGTAGCTTTCTACCAGAAAGTTACAGACCTTAAAGCTAGAGGAGTGAAGGTTCTAATTGCTATTGGAGGATGGAATGATTCAGCATCTGATAAATATAGTCGTCTCTTTAATAATCCATCTGCAAGAAGAAGATTTATTGAACATGTCATTAAATTTATCATGGAAAATAATTTCGATGGATTGGATTTAGATTATGAATACCCAGCTTGTCCTCAGTTAGTATACAGTTGTAGTTTTTGTGTCTGTTCTGTTTGCTAATTTTATTTTTATTTTTCAGGGTTGACTGCTCAAAGGGTCCTGCAAGTGACAAACAAGCGTTTGCTGCATTTGTAAAAGAATTGAAAGATGCATTTAGACCTCGTAATTTACTGTTATCAGCTGCTGTGTCTCCAAGTAAAACTGTCATTGACGCTGGTAAGATCACATTTTCACTTCATTTTCATTCAAACAATATCTTCTTGCTTTGTTTGCAAATTGGATTTCTGGATGTTTTTTTTTTTTTAATTTTCTTTGCTAATATTATTTATCTCTATACAAATTTGATTATGAACATCACTCCAAGCACAGAAATTAGCTCTCCCTTCCTAATACCATTAATTTAATAAAGCCAATATTATAAACATAAAATGAACTAACCAAATACAAACTTGGAAAATAACTCTTTTCAAAAAGGTTTTAAACTCAGACAATAATACAGAATTTTCCCGGTCAATTTTCAAGTTTTGGAAAACTTTTGTTGTTGAGTTTACATTAAACTTGAAAGTTTACGCTAACATTCTGTATTATTGTCTAAGTTTAGAGTGTCTTCTAATATGAATTATTACCGATAATCTCAGATTATGGGTTTCCATAGTCTGTGAGTTCTCGATGTATTGCAAATAATAATTATTTTTATTTTAGGTTATGATGTTCCTGTACTGAGTGATAACTTGGACTGGATTGCAGTAATGACATATGATTTCCATGGTCATTGGGATAAAGCTACAGGTCATGTTGCCCCTCTCTACGAAATTCCGGAGGATACTTATTATTACTTTAATGCTGTGAGCTAAAAGAGCAAAAGAAAAAATTAAATTGAATTCTAATATTCTATTTTTATTTTTTACAGAATTTCTCTATTTCGTATTGGATGTCTAAAGGAGCAGCTCCATCTAAGTTGGTTATGGGAATGCCAATGTATGGTCAATCTTTTACTTTAACAAAAGAAAGTGATAATGGAATATATGCACCAGCTTCTGGACCAGGAAATGCTGGTGAATACACGGCAGCTAACGGATTTATTGCATATTATGAGGTAAAATATATAATAGATACTTTTCAGTGTTTCTGTGAGGATATGTCCGGTACTGAAACCGGATTGCATTAGCAGTTCTACTTCATTTTACATT
Source organism: Campodea plusiochaeta (assembly GCA_034698565.1). Taxonomy (NCBI): domain Eukaryota; kingdom Metazoa; phylum Arthropoda; class Diplura; order Rhabdura; family Campodeidae; genus Campodea; species Campodea plusiochaeta. The sequence continues at coordinate 11,015 of JAQIWE010002847.1, read as the reverse complement.
CAATGAAAATAACCTTAATTTTATTCTACATTGTAAGTTAACAACAATAATAGTTTAACTAACACAGAAACTTGAATTGGGTATTTCAAGCAAAGCTCTTCTTTTCACTATAAAACTGAGTATTTATTGAAGAAAGCAATTTTTATGATACTTCTTCCCCATCAGTAACCAATACCATCTGACAATATGAAATTAATAATGGAAACATATGATATTTATAAATATAACGTTAAAAACGTTTACTTTTCCTTGAAAAATCTCTGAAAAGAAAGTATGTTTATTTTAGATTTGTGACAGGATAAAGAATAAAGGTTGGAAAGTAGTAAGAGATCCTGAAGGAAGAATTGGTCCATATGCATACAAAGGAAATCAATGGGCATCATATGATGATGTAGAGATGATTGAAAGAAAGGTAATATTATTCATAACAAAATGTCTATAATTATTACTCTTGCTAGAATGATGTTTTGCCTTTAGTGGCAATATTTATAATTATATGAAAAAATCATTTCTATTGACCGCGAATTATAGCATAGATTTAAAACATTAACTACTACAGTTTTTTGTATGTAATTGAGATTTTTCACTTTGATAAGTCATGTAGAAATGGCAACTTTTTTCTGATTATTTTATGATGAAAGTTTAACAATTGTGATTTATTTGTTACGTGTTTCTGTGACAGATAGCAATTTTTAATCTGCGCACCTATGGAAGTGTCGATTCCTTTGTCGATGAAAAAATCTAAAGGTTTTGCTTTAAACAAAAAATGTTATTTTCAATGTAAAAATTAAAATTTTGATACATACAGCAGGTGAAAAGTTATTCTATTATCTCCAATCTTACTTACCTTTACTGATGTATTTAAATAATAAAAAATAGAATAACTGATAGTTCTATATACTTTCCCAGCATTTCAAAGAAGTTTTTTTTTATGATTTTATCATACAATCATGCCGTTCTTTTCAGAGTAAACTTGTGCGACAACTGGGCTTAGGAGGAGGTATGATATGGGCGTTAGATTTGGATGATTTCAGTGGTCAGTTTTGTGGTGAAGGACCTCATCCACTTCTTAGAGCGATGAAAAATATATTAGGAGGAAAAAGACGACCTGATGAAATGATTTCTACAGACAAACCAGATACAGGTAAAAGAAAAATAATGACTTCCAAATTCCAGCTTATTAAAATAAAACTCTTGCTTGTTAAATTTTAACTGGCAGTTAATCTGTTCTGTTAAGAAAACCTTAAAACATTTGAACTTTACAGTAAAAGTTTGATAAAAAAAGGGTCTTGTAATAAGTTTATAAACATTTTGTCTCCTTGTTTCACATGATAATATATATTCCTGACCATTTTATATTCTAGTAAATATTAACGTTTTTTTTTAATTACAACTTACAAAATAATACATTATTGTCAATTTCAGTTGGAAGGCCTCCTCAAAGACCAACTGAAAGACCAACTCAAAGACCAACTGTTGCTCCGACTATCCTACCACCATCATCTGGAACAACAGCGGTAGCATCACCACAAAGTCAATATCGTGTAGTTTGTTACTTTACTAATTGGGCATGGTATAGGTAAGAAAGGAGAACAATGAAAGAATATATATTATATAATATGTTTAAAAATAGTTGCAGAACTTGCGAAGAAAATTCATATTGAGGAAATGCATTATTCTGTTGAAACAAAATTTTTAGATGCGACCTGCGGCGAAGCGCAGAAAAAAATTCGACCGAAATTCGACGAATATCAAATCGGTCAATAACTCAATATTTCACGAATGTCGAGTCGATATATGTAGAATAACGACCACATTTGTAAGTATAGGAAAGTACACAGTAAAAGTTCTTAGTAATATATTACTATCATGCCACATATTAATTTTCGAGTCGATCGATCGAACTTTGACAACTATCGAATCGATAATATGATTCCGATAACTGTTAGAGACAGGTATAGCAAACTATACAGCAATAATTCGAAAGACAATTTATTCTGATTCTAAATAAGTGTCAATTTTATGTTTCATTTCTTTAAATGTTTTCATAAAAGCACTGGTCAGCCTGGTCTATATGGTCGCATCTTTATTTAACGATATCAGCATTTAATTCTACTTTTTTATTTACAATAACAATTATTGCAGTCCAATCGATTCGTCGTCAGATATAATTATCTAATTAAAACTTTTCTTATATAATCTGCTAATTAAATATGCATTAAAATAGATATAAATTAGATATTATTTTACCTAAAGAACATTCCACAATATGTTCTGAAGATCTCATTTAGATATCCTCGTATACAGTATGTATCCATTAACACAAACTTCCATAAAATTCAATTGTATTTTCTGAAACTGGAATTAGTTAGAGTGATGTAGATTAGAAACATATACGAGGCGTGTCCCGAAGGTAAAGATACATCGCATATTGTTCGAAGGTAATATTATTCATGCATAAGTTGGGTACACTGTATTAAAAACTGAACTTGTTTCTTTCTTTTCGCTTTTATTTCGGAATTTGACACCGCTAGACCGAGCCTTGTTCGAGTAACACGTTTCTGAAGTGACTGTGTCGATCTAAATTTCCACAAAAAGTTCGAGGTCCCCTCTTTTCATAATTTCTAAACCCAAAAGTATTAGATAACGGCAAAAATTCGCAGGAAATCAAAATGCTTGTTATTTATGAGTATACTTTTTAAATCAATAAAACGTAACCGAATGGTGCTCTGAATTCTCTGGTAACAGGTTCATCAAGAACCGAAGTTCGTTAAACAGGCAGTGACGGAAGTCAGCATGAGTGTCTTTTGATTTTATTCACAGAATTGACAAAAAATCGTTGAAATGGACAAACAACTTCAGTATATTAGTGTATATTCATAATGTACTCATAAACAAAAACAATTTGCATGTAAATCATTCTGGAATTTCTGGATATAATCACCATTTGAGTGGAAAAACCAGATAGAAGATGACATATCACATTTTGCGGGATTTTATACATATGGACCCAGTAGGAGACAATTACTTCGAGCACTTGTTAGTTACTTGAACAAGATTACGCTTAGCAACTCCAAATAAACTAGAGAATAAAGATAAATGTTCAAGGTTTAACCCAGTGTACCCATACTGTGCATAAAAAATATTGCCTTTGGATAATATGCGATATTCGTTTGCATATTTACTTTCTGGAAACGCCTCGTACAATGTACGAAAAATAATGTATTTTTTCCCATTTATTTCAGGCAAGGAAAAGGAAAGTATTTGCCCTCAGATATTAATTATCAACTCTGTACTCATATTGTGTATGGATTTGCTGTTCTGAATGGAAATAATTTATTAATAAGACCACATGATAGTTGGGCAGATTTCGATAACAGTAAGTGAAGAAAGGAATGACTATCTTATAACTGAGAATGATATTCATCACAGAAACGATTTCTTCTTTTGAAAGCACATTTCCATTGTTAAATTTCAATACAGAAATGTTTTCTGAAATCCCGACATATAGAGAAAGTTGGTTTTTATCTTTTTATGTGCTTTTCATAATGCCACTTGACTCTGATTAAAGTAAAGGATAACAGCAAGAATAATATCTTGCAATATACAGATATTATTCTGAGTTATACCTAACATCTATAAGAAACTTTGTTGTTACGGTTATTCTTCCAAGGTGCTCAAAATGAATTAACCTTAATTTCAGAATACAGGTAAAATTTTATATTAGTTTGCTGTTTATCATACAACAATATAAAGTAAATTAAAATAATCTTAATTTATACCGAGTATAACAAAAAATATTTTCTTCCAGAATTTTACGAAAAGGTGACGGCTCTACGTAAGAATGGAGTAAAAGTGCTTATTGCAATAGGAGGATGGAACGATTCATTAGGTGATAAATACAGTAGATTAGTAAATAATCCATCAGCAAGAAGAAAATTTACTGAGAATGTTGTAGAGTTTATAATGAAACACAATTTCGATGGATTAGATCTCGATTGGGAATATCCAGTCTGTTGGCAAGTAAGTATAATATACTTACCTACTTGAGTATGTCTTCAGAAACATTTTTGTGAAATTCATTTTCAGTAAATCTGTATCTGGGGCTTTCTCATTTTTGCAATTTTTAACAATTTTAATTCTCCTAAAGAAAATGGGTGGACCAAGTAATTTGGTTTTAAATTCGTATTTTTTTCTGGTAAGGGAAAAACGTTCAACAGTTCTTCACTCGAAGTTGCAGCGTAATTGTTTTGAAAATAATCTTCTCATGGAGATACTATTATACATTCATTTTATACGGTTTCTTTTTCAGACAGAAGATCCTACTGAAATTCAAATTTCTTTCGCATTTTTTAATTTGATTTTAAACTTATTTTTAATTCCGAATTTTTAACTTACCAACTTGAGTATTAAGGAATATCTTGATAAAAAATCCAGTTTGTAAGTTAATAATTCGGAATTAACATATAATTAGGATCTTCAAGAACATTTTTATTATAATAAATTAAGTAAGCAACTTTAGGCCCTGAAATAATATTAATTACTTCAGCTTAATATACTTTGTGATTATAAAGTAACACACATTTTGATATGTAGCTTTTTTTAAGTAATCAAACACATACATGCACATATTTGACATCAATGGAATTACACGAACATTAGGTTTATTGTGGAATTGAAAACTTCAAAATTTATTCAAAATGGCGGCCAATTGCTTTCTCTAATAATATCAGCAAATTGCACTCCTAATGGTGACTATCTACCCTGAAGAAATTTATTTATATGAAATTACAAGACTGAAATTTTCCCATAATGAGCTTCAATCAATTATAAAATATTTTGCAAAGTTTTAAAAAAAATCCATCGACTATTTATAGAAAATATTTTTCTATATATAGGAAGACGAATGGTCATTTCCAGTTTATTTTAACAGAAATTTCCAGTTACTGAGAAATTAATTGATTAGCAAATGTTTGAGGGATAGTTTCGAAAATTATTGGAGTCTTTTATATTATTTTATCTTTCTTAAATAAAAATCTGTAACTTCAAAAAGAATATTTCATACTCGACTTGGAAAGTCTTCATTATATGTATAAATTATATGGGTATATTATTAGAGGAAAGAAATGGCTGCCGTTTTGAATAAATTTTTAATTTTTTAATTCTGTAATAAACCTTAATGTTCTTGTGATTCTATTGATGCCAAATATGTGCATGTTCGTGTTCATTTTTTTTTTAACAAATTGCATATTAAAATGTGTGTTACTTTATATTCACCCTGTATAATAAATCCTTTTCTTTTCAAATGACATTAAATGATGAAATATAATTATTTGAAATCGATTTCCACACTCCTCTTTCATGTATATTGCATATTAATAACCCCAATTTTTAAAAAGTAACTGAAGTATTTTATTTTCCCTCTAGGTTGACTGCACGAAAGGACCAAAATCAGATAAAGAAGGTTTTGCAGCTTGGGTACGAGAATTAAATGAAGCTTTTAGGCCTCATTCGCTTTTGTTAAGTGCTGCAGTTTCACCAAGCAAAATGGTTATGGATGAAGGTAAGTGAAAAATGCTGCCCATCCCTCGTGCAGCCTTGTATATATACACAATTCATAAAATTGATAACCTTTTTTCCTTTCATTTAAAAATGTTAACTCGCTTTCTTTTTTATCGTCATGGGTAGTTAATACTTAATGGTAATGGAAGATGCTATTTTTAATGTTGTTATTCTGATTTCTAATGTTGATGAGAAGCCGTATAACAACTATAGTACTGATTTGAGATTAACAGCAGGTGATATAAACTTGTACCATACTATAGTACTGTTACATCTGAGAGACATGGATTCAATGCTGTTCAAATTTGGTTTTGTTACGATTGGTAAATCCATAAATGAAATAAAATCTTTGTCAATATTTCAGCGAAGATCATTCACTTTTATCAAGACAGTGTATAAAAGTGAAGGATCTTCGCTGAAATATTGACAAAGATTTTGTTTTATTTATGGATTTACCAATCGTAAAACAACCAAATTTGTATACTATAGTACTGACAGTCATGTCACTCAAAAGACTGAAGAATTATCTTGCTGAGAAAGCACTATAATTATATAATTTCTTGTTCCGATATATAGGATATGATATTCCTACTATGAGCAAGTATCTTGATTGGATAGCTGTAATGACTTATGACTACCATGGTCATTGGGACAAGAAGACAGGTCATGTTGCTCCATTATACGAACACGAAGAAGATGATAATGCATTTTTCAATGCTGTAAGTAAAAAATAAATAATCCAATTAATTGTGTTTTAAAAAGAAATTTTAATGAATGGTTATGAACAATGTGAACTTTATCCGAAATCTCTGCCTTTCATAGAGTGCTTTATAACCGTGAGTGAGATAGAATTATATATACAAATTGTGTGAATGTAATGTGTCAGTGATTCACTTTATACTTTTTTTATATATATACAGCGATTAATATCATTAATAAAGTAACCTGATGTAACAAAATTAAATTTTTTAATGCAATATTATGTTCAAAAGCAGCAATATAATGCAATGAGTAATGCAATGAAATAAATATAAATAAAGGATGATTACGAATAGTGATAATAATAATAAAATTCATTAGGAAAGTACTAAAACGCATCTTACCCATTTAGAATTTCACTCTCAATTATTGGATAAATCAAGGAGCTGACAGACAAAAATTAGTTATGGGAATGCCACTGTATGGTCAAAGCTTCTCACTTCGAGAGAGTAAAGATAATGGTCTTAATGCAAAAATCTATGGAGCAGGAGAAGCTGGAGAATTCACAAGAGCAAGAGGATTTTTGGCTTATTATGAAGTAAGTTGTAACAATAGAAAATAAATGTGACAATGATATTAATTTTTATTCCTTTCAGATTTGTGATTACGTTAAGAATAAAGGATGGACTGTAGTTCAAGATCCTGAAGGAAGAATTGGTCCATATGCATACAAAGGAAATCAATGGACATCATTTGATGACGTGGCATCAATCAGAAGAAAGGTAAAAAAAATATAAATTATTATTATTATGAGGATTAATATTCGTTCGAAATTAAAATAATATGAGAAACAAACACGTATAATTTATGTAATATTTCTTCATGCTTCTTATAATTTGGTATCTTACCGTAGGTTATGAATCCGTGATTTCGATTTAAGCTGAAAAGTTTCACTTTGACCAGAAAAATAAAAGATTAAATTGAACTTTCTAAACTTATATTAGCTACATTAATATAACTATAAGTTTTACATCAGCTGGAATGAGTGAGTTAAGAAGTAATTTTCTCATCTATTTGAATGTCTGTCAGTTTTGTTATCAACATGTAAACGTAAATTTCCACTTTTTATTATTCCTTTCTTTTAGTCTGAGTTGGTTATTCAAATGGGTCTCGGAGGTGCAATGGTTTGGGCGTTGGATCTTGATGATTTCAAAGGATTATGTGATTGTGAACCTCATCCATTACTTTCAACTATCAATAGAGTTCTCAGAAATAATCCACCAATGAGTCAACAATGTGCATCTCAACAGGGAGGTATGTTAGCTACAATTACGTTATAAGAAGGAAAATTTTGAAACGTAACGATTATGCTTTAATTATATTTTAAAAATGATAGTAAAAATTAACATTACTTACAACAGCAAACATGATGAGACAAGATTTTCTTTACTACATCATGTACAAGTCATTTATTCCATAGTATGTCCATTAAAGAAGAAAACCCATTAGTTAACAAAAACGACTAGAAGGAAATAAGGTGCCAAGGGGTTAGAATCACACAGTAGTTTCGATTTTTTTTGTTATTATTAATTAGCGAACTTTGTACGAATCTCTGGATTCATCCTATAAAATAGAAATTTGTCCAATATACGTATTACGATTTTTTTCCTCATAGCTGATGTAATCGCTAACTACAAACAAAACCATATACATTATCATAATACTTCACCCCCATAAAGAAAAAAAATAATCTATTGTATTTCATTTTGAAGGTATTGTCTCTCCACCTATTACTCAACCAATTATAATCAACCCTACACCTGGTCGTCCAACAAGACCAACACAACGACCTACAAGACCAACACAACGTCCAACAAGACCAACACAACGTCCAACAAGACCAACTCAACGTCCAACAAGACCAACACAACGTCCTACAGCTGCCAGACCACGTCCCCCTGCTGCTGAACCACAACCCTGTACTCCTGGACAGTATATACCTCATGAATCTGATTGTTCTAAATATTATGAATGTCTTCATGGAAAACTATATGAGAAACAATGTGCTGGCGGATTGCATTGGCATAATGTAAGAGATAGTTTAGTTTGGGTATTAGAATATAACCACCATAATCGTAGCATTTCATAAATCAGTTTGGGAAACTAAATACCAAAATAATTAGATTAATAAACCATCTCCCTTCAGGTTGGTTCTAACCATTAATTCCGGAAATCCAAGATATTCTTGTATAGTACTGCATAATAAAATAACATTACATTCATGGTAACTTAATGCTCATGTTCAAGTTCACAGAGAGGTTGCACGTTTCAACTAAATTAAAAATATTCTCGTATTTGAATCTGAATCATTACCGTTTGATTAACTCTGAAATAAACTGTCGAACAATTATAATTATAAAGTCGCTAAAATAGAACATTTTTTATATTTCTGTCATACGAGAGCAAAAACGTAAAAAAAGAGTGATCAATGTTTAAGAACTGCACTCAAAGATGAATCACTGACCCACTTTTGATCTCCAGAAACAAAAAATTTAATCCCATTCTCTTAGGAACAATGTTAATTCAGTACAACGTTTATGGAGAATATGATGTTGTTCTTTGACTGGAAGTCACTGACCATTAACTTGAAGATCACAAATCTATATAAACAAAAATCTTTTGTGTAATGGAGTACAATAATCATTATATCGCTTGTTACGAAATCAATGACATCGCTTGTTTCTTACCCGCTTCTTACGTTTAGAGGTGTCTCCATGGTTGTGATTATATTTCAGAGTGACGTCTCACAGAATATATTACAGTCAGCATAACTGTAATCTGTAAGGAACAACAATGTCCTCGAGAACTCGATAAAAACATGTTAGAGCTATACCTTGCTTCCATTATCCCCAATCAACCTTTTTCCATTATTGAAATATGACATTATTTCACAAAGGTCTCAATTAATTCCAACCTCCCCATTTTATTGTAGGACCGTTGTGATTGGCCATCTAACAGTGGATGTGGCAGTGGTGGTACAATCCCTCCTGTTGGTCCTCCTGCTTCTTCAACACAACAACCATTTCCACCTTCACCATTACCAACTGTTACTGCTACCCCTGGAACTAGACCGCCACGTCCATCAACTACTGCTGAAACACCATCTGATTCACCTTATAAAGTAGTTTGTTACTTTACTAATTGGGCATGGTATAGGTAAGGCAATTATAATGGAATATTACTGTTATTTGCGATCTTCTTTGTTATAGGAAGGTTTCTACAATACATTTGTTTATATTCTTATCTTTATTTTAAGTTCAACTGCGTCGGAAACAGTTATAATATTTTTCGTGTCATTTCGAATATTATATCTCATGAATTTTAACTCCAATTCGGATTTTTCTTTTCACTAATCACAAGACTTCTCATTTATAGTCATAAAGGATTTCTTTCCAGAGCAAATAGAGAAAAAAATATACGAGACCCAAAGTTAGTCAGCTGTCTGTAATATTAATTCATTATGATCGTTGAAGTAATATTAATTCACTATGGTCGGCGAAACATTCCCATTGGTCGTATATAATGTGGAGCGATTCTGATCTTTAAAAATAATTCTGTAGTTTTACATCCATACTCGATCTTATAAATTTAAATCTGAGAAGTTTCTTCGACTATACGTTTATATTACTATTTTAGGTTTTAAAATGTTTTGCACAATCACGTCATAATCATTATTATTACTATCTATAGAATCTATCGTTTGTTTATCACATCGATTGAATAATCCATACAAAAACATACAGATTAACATACTTTTTACAAAGGAGCTATTTCCAGCTAAACTTCTGTTCCGTTATTTCAGGAGAGGCATTGGTAAATACAAACCAGATGATATTGATTACACTCTATGTACTCACATTGTGTATGGATTTGCTGTGTTGAATGGTGAATCTTTAACCATTAGAACTCACGATAGTTGGGCTGACATAGATAATAGTAAGTCCAATTTTATATTATTATATAAATTGACTTTAAACAAAACTTTCATTTTCAGATTTCTACAGGGATGTAACAAAACTTCGTGAAAAGGGTGTGAAAGTTCTTATTGCAATAGGTGGATGGAACGATTCTTTAGGTGATAAATACAGTAGACTAGTGAATAATCCATCAGCAAGAAGAAGATTTATTGAGAGTATTCTCAAATTTATTAATGAATATGGATTTGATGGACTTGATCTTGATTGGGAATATCCCGTTTGCTGGCAAGTTGATTGTACAAAGGGACCTCAGTCTGATAAACCTGCTTTCTCTGCACTTGTTAGAGAATTAAGAGAAGCATTTACACCATACTCGTACCTACTGTCATCAGCTGTGTCTCCAAGCAAAATCGTAATCGATGCAGGTCAGTAAATGAATTTTTTATTTTAATTAAAATTTACGGAGAAAATGGTTAAAATACAGGTGAAATCAATATGAAAATTCCTTTGTTTCATTCCACTAGATTATCAGTATGTTAAAAAAAAGGAAATGGAAGAAATAAAGTTTAATAAATATTTATGATAAGCACTATGCAATCAATACGATAAAATAACTGCATTACGTTGTGAGAAAATAATCTTGAAAATGAAATATACATCATTGAATATGAATGTTCTGGTATGATAAATTTTAATGCACTGTAGGCAGACTGAAAACCTGTCAGTTCATCATGACAAGAGTTAAAAAATTTCTACTTTCAAGAGTTTAGTTATTTA
>JAQIWE010002846.1:0-12577 GCA_034698565.1 Campodea plusiochaeta | reverse complement strand
ATCTTCTTCTTCTTTCGTGGACCTCATCCATGCACTGCACGGGTTGGGCAGAATATTTCCATTGTATATAGGCTACAATATACTACATGCTCGCCAGACATGAAGCAAATAGAAAAAACTGCAGTTTCGTCTGATACAAGACTCATCAGGCATGCTAAACATCTGTATTAAATTTCACGAAGTGTAAAGCTACCGATAATGTAAACAAAATTATCAATGTCATTATATCTTTAACTACATTACAACAACGATTCCACAATTAGAAGGCTTATTCCCTTACAAATTTAATAATTTAATGGTGTCAAAGGTACTGATACTGAAATTAAGGAAATACCAGAACATAATAATGAACGTCATAAATAGAAGGAAGTGCTGAGAATAATCAAAGTTATGTAAAAAAAAAAAAAAGTTTAAAAATAAAGTGACATATACTATTATGATCTTACAGGACAGGAGGATTTTGTCAGATATCGTATCATGACTTATTGACAAAAAGTAATAAAACAACATAATATATCGTTTATAACTTTCAATATGAATATTCAGTAACAATATCTATTCAACAATACAATCAATATTATTTTCGTTAAGATAATCTGCAATACGCCGATATTCATCACAAGTCGTACCTCCCAACAAACAAGTAAATGATTCTAACACTGGACAATTCTTCAAAATATCCTTAACACTTTCAATGTTATAAACTGAGGAGGGCGAAACATAAAGTTTTCTCAGTTGAGGAAAAACTTCATCCAGTAATTCAGGAATAACAGGAGTATTTTCATTGGAAGAAACATTTAGAGCGAATAGGCAGCCAACTGTTTCTGCAAAAGATCGAATACCTGAAAAATTAGTATCAGCTGAGGTTCCCTCTAATTTAACAACTTTCAAATTTTTGAAAGACGTTCTCCCATTCCAAGTCACACCAAGGCATTTTCTTATTGTCAAAATTTCTAACCTGGGCAGTTTTGCAGCAAACAAAGATAAATCAACAACTTCTAATTCTCCATGTATGAATAAATTCTTCAAATTACTCCATTTCGAATGCAAGAGTCCGTTGTAAACATCTGAAGTAGACATTACAAATACCACAGATACATCAGTAATGGAACTGATGGAGCTCAGTGCTTGAAGTACATTGAATGGTTGTGCAAAATTCAAATTGTAATTTGCCAATTCAGGGAAATACGATTTAATTATTTCAATCATGTCCAACGTCAGACAGATGGACATCGCAGATTGTAGTTTCAAAGGATTCTGATTATCATCTCTCAGAAGTAAAATAACAACTTCCAGCATAATCTGGTCGCCAAATATCTTCACATTTGGAACGTTATGAAGCACAATTCCTATTTCTTTTAAGAATACCTGACGAGACTGGCCATCGACAGACACATCAAAACATTCCAAAGTGTCACAACATTTGTTTCTCTGCTGTTGAGTCTCTGGATCCTCGAAAACTAGTTTTCTTAGAGCTGAATTAATTGTTTCTCTTGGTGATATAAGTTTTCCTTTTAAAGACTTTAATTGAAAACAACACTTACCAATGACTTCAAGTATAGTTTCAGTTAAATTATCAAATTCAACTGACTGTAGATTTGTAGCAGCAATACAATTCTTTACCAGAGTGATAGTATTTACTTCTGGCAGTTTACAAGTAAATTGTTTCACATTCTTGCCAAATCTTGAGAAGAACTGCACATCTTTGCTTTGACCGTTCGACTCGTAATTAATTCGTAAATCCTTATCTTCAAAGAGAAAAGTGTGAAAATAAATATATTCAAATGAGGTGCTACTAAAGTCCACAGCAGACGTAACGTTCTTGAAGATACTGTTTTTAATGCAAGTCGGTAGTCCGAATAACTCGTTTCTTATTGTTATCAAATCATGGCAAACTACATTGACTTCTGGAGTATTAGTGCAGTACTTACAAGTTGATGGTGAATGTCTACGTAGAAATTTCAGTACAATTTTACTCGCAAAGTTTTCACTTAACTTCAGAAGTTTCGAAACAGACTTTCTTCCAGGCATTATGACGTTTTTTCTAAATATGATTAGAAGCTTAAAATTTCAAACTCGAGATGAATAAAATGAATTGTTATGTTATGAATAATTTCCGTGCTCGTAGTTCCTTTTCAGCAGTTAGTTCATAATTTTATATTATTGCTTTTTCGAATGAGATTCTGGAGGAGATAAACGAAAAAATTACATAACTCATTTGACAGATATATTGTGGTATGATGTATTGCTTATTATTTCGCCGCGGTCGCATGCCTACCCATTCAGACACCCTACGCCCTCGCACCTATATTCCACCCATATTATCGGTCGATTTTGGTGCGACGTTAGCAACGTGGTAATCCTGCTAAGTTGGAAGAAGGAGCGTTAAGTCGTTAGAAGGAGCTTATATCCCTCCATATAGGCTTCCAGTCAAACCCATCCTTAGTTAAATACACATTTAACGCTCCTTCTTCCAACTTATCACGATTACCACGTTGCTAACGTTGCACCAAAATCGACGTATAATTATATTTTTCTTCCATAAACGAATTTCATTTTATTCTGTGTGAATGGCTACATAATTATTTTATTCTTGAAAAGCTAATATTTAGAGAAGTCAAAAGGGAACAATATACAATGTTAATATTAAGATGGTTTTCCCTTAGCGGTTGGTTGATTGATATTTATTATTTGTAAGTGACCAGCAGTAAATGATAATTCATATATTTTCAGTTTAAATTTTTATTCTTCAAAACAGAGTAATAATATCTATTCAACAGTACAATCAATATTGTTTTCCTTGAGATATTCTGCAATCCGACTATATTCTTCTCCAGTTTTACCTCCCGACAAACAAGTAACTGAATTCAATCGTGGACATTTCTCAAAAATAGCTTTAATCGTTTCAATGTTATAAGCTGTTGAGGGCGAAACTTCAAGATCTTTAAGTTGTGGAAAAACTTCATTCAGTAATTCAGGAATAACAGGAGTATTATTGTTGACTGAATGAATTGTCATGAAAACAACTGTTTTCGAAAAAGATGCCATACCAGAAAAATCATTATCAGCAGTGTATCCTTCTAGATGAACAATTTCCAATTTTTCGAAATACTTTTTTCCATTCCAAGTTACACCACAGCAATTTATTATTCCTAAAATTTCTAAATTTGGCAGTCTCATAGCAAACAAAGATAAATCCAAAACTTCTGAAATTTGTCCTATCAACATTAAGGTCCGCAAGTTACTCCATTCTGAATGCAACAGTCCGTTATACAGATTTGAAGTATCAATTTCAGATACCACAGCTAATTTTCTAATGGAACTGATGGTGTTCAATGCTTGAAGAACATTTAATGGTTGTCCAATGTTCGTTACAATTTTTTTCAATTCGGGAAAATACGTTTTCACTATTTCAATCATCTCCAAAGTCAGATATACAGATTTCGCAGATTTAAGTTTCAAAGGATTTTGATTATCAGGTTTTATAAGTGAAACAGCATATTCCAACCTAATCTGATATCCAAAAGTCTTCAAATTTGGAACATTGTGAAGTAAAATTTTTATTTGTTCTGAGAATACCTGGAGAGAATTGTAATCGACTTTCACATCAAAACATTCCAAAGTGTCGCAACATTTGTTTTTCTGCAATTGTGTCTCAGGATCTTCGAAGACTAGTTTTCTAACAGCTGAATTAAAAGTTTCACTTGGTGATATAAGTTTGCCTTTTATAGACTTTAACTGAACGCAACACTTACCAATGACTTCGAGGACAGCTTCAGTTAAATTATCAAATTCAACTGATTGCAGATCTGTAGCAGCGGTGAAATTTTTCGCTAGTGAAACAGTATTTACATCTGTCAGTTTACAAGTAAATTGTTTCACATTCTTGCCGTATCTTGAAAAGAAATGCTCGTCGTTATGTTCTCCATTTGACTCGTAAATAATTCGTAAATCCTTATCTTCAAATAGATAAGTGTGTAAATAAAAACACTGGCATGAGTTGTTACTGAAATCAGCATCTGATGTAACATTCTGGTATATACTGTCTCTAATGCAAGTTGGTAGTCCCGATAATTCTTCTCTTAGGGTTACTAAATCATGGCACTTTTCTAATGGAGTATATTTGGTGCAGTACTTACAAGGTGATATTGTATGTTGACGTAGAAGTTTCAGTACAATTTTACTTGCATAATTTTCATTTAGTTTCAGAAGTTTCGGAACAGTCTTCTTACCAGGCATTGTGGTGTTTACAGATTAAGATTAGAAGCCTAAAATTTAAGATTCTAAACACACGAAAGATATTGTTTCGTTATGAATATTTGCTGTGTGTTTAGTTCTTTCATAAACTATAGTCCTTAATTTTATATTATTGTTTTTCCGGATAAAGTTCTGTGAAATATACAAGGTCTTTTTTTCATCTTGACATCACAATTTCCCGTCAGTACCGCGTAATTTCCAAAAAAAACTAAATAGATAGTTATTATCCGTTGCACTAGAATACACTCTGCAATCATTGTTATAGCCTACAGTATGTAACAATAATGAAACAATATGTTGAAGTTAAATTGAAATAAGAAGAAATACATTATCAACATCAATTTTAAATTAAATAATCTCACTGTTGTTGAAATTTAGGAAATATTAAAATGCTTTCCTGAAGGATAAAAATGAATGATGTTCAAGTTCTTCAAAATACAGTTAATTTAACAAGTTTTAATAATAGGAAGTGGCAGGCTAAGCTTAATATAATATTATGACATCAAAAACAAGAGTCGGCCAAATATCTTACACGACAGTAAGTTAAATAATACTCACAAAAGTCACTATAGTTTCTCTATCTATATTAAGGTGAAGAAAGAAAAAAAATCTTTCAGAAATATACAGCACTTCTTTTAATTCTGTCATTTTTTCAGAATTATTTGTAAACTTGCAAGGAAACGTATAACATTAAAGGCATTTGACAATTAAATGAATAAAATTCGTCTCTAAAAACAACAGATCCCAAGTCTCACATAGAATAAGTCACTTTAAGTTGTAACTATACTATAATATAGGATAAAAAGTGTGATCTTCAAAAGCTGAAACAGAGTAGTTTGAAATAAGTCTTGAGGAATAGTCGAAAATAAATCACAACAACGTTCAACATTATGTATAAAGTTTATTTTTCAAAATACAACTATTATACAAGATCTCTATTGAACAGTACAATCAATATTGTTTTCATTAAGATAATCTGCAATTTGACTATATTTATCACAGGTCGTACCTCCCAACAAACAAGTAAAGGATTTCAACTCTGGACAGTTCTCCAAAATATCTTTAACAGCATCCATGTTGTACGCTGATGATGATGTAACCGACAAGGATTTCAGTTTAGGAAAAGTTTCATTCAGTAGTTCAGGAACAACAGGAACATTTTCATGTTCTGATGGCATTTCTAATGATAATACGCGTATAGTGTTGGAGAAAGATCGAATCCCAGAAAAATTCGTTTCAAAATGAGTTCCTTCTATGAGCGCAACTTTTAAACTGTTTGTGAAACACGACTTTCCATCCCAAATGACACCATCGCAAGTTGTTATTGCTAAGCCCTCCAAACATGGTAGTTTTCTTGCGAATACTGACAAATCCAAAACACCCATTTCCCCAAGCAGAACTAAGGTATGTAAATTTCTCCATTCGGAGTACAAGATTCCGTTGTACAAATCTGAAGTAACGAAAGTATTCACCATGCATAATGTTGTGATGGAACTTATAGTACGGATGCCTTTCAATACGTTTAATGGTTGTTCGGAAAATAAACGAAGTTCATTTAACTCGGGAAGATAAGTATTAACTGTCTCAATCATGTCCGACGTCAAATGTACACACCAAATCGATTGCAGTTTCAAGATTGTCCTATTCTCTTCAGCGTTCAAAAATTGAATAACATCTGTCAGGTAATTTTGAACTCCGATTTTCCTCAAATGTGGAACGTTGTGCAGTAATATGTCTAGTTGTTGTGCGAATAACGCCGCGTCACAGGGCTCAACCTTTACATCGAAGCACTCTAATGTATCGCAACATTTGTTTATTTGTAGTTGAGTCTCGGGGTCGTTGAATATGAGTTTTCGGAAAGCTGAATTATAAGTATTACTGTGCGATATAAATTTTCCTTTTATAGACTTTAACTGAGAACAAGATTTACCAATGACTTCTAGGATTCTTTCAGTTAAATTATCAAATTCAATTGACTGCAGATTTACAGCGACTCTGAAATTCTTCTTCAGTACCTTTACATTTACTCGAGTAAGTTTGCTAGTAAATTTCGTAACATTATTGGCAAACCTGGAAACAAACTGAAAGTCTTTAGGTCCTCCATTTGATTCATAGTTGGTTCGTAAATCCTTATCTTCGAATAAAAATGTTTGAAAATAAATATACTCGAATGAGTTATTGGTACAATCAGCAATAGATTTGATTCTGTTGTAAAGATTGTTACTGATGCAAGTTGGTAATTCTGATATTTCTTGTTTCAAGCAGACTGAATCATAGCAATCTTCGTTGACTACTGAAGTATTAGTGCAGTACTTACAAGTTGAGGGTGAATGACGACGGAGAAATTCCAGTACAATTTTACTTGCATATGTTTCACATAGCTTCAGAAGTGTCGGAACAGACTTTTTTCCAGGCATTATGTTGATTTAAAGATAAAAATTCAGATCTATGAAAGGTAAAATTTGGAAATATAAAATTCAGCTGATTTTCGTAATGTTTGCTGATGAATTAATTTTCAAGTACATAGTCCTCTGTACAGCAACAAAACTTTTTTACGATTTAAATTAAATACAATTATTTCTTTCAATTTTTTTTATTTTTCAAAATACAGTTACATGATTTATTCGACAATACAATCAATATTGTTTTCTTTAAGGTAAGTTGCAATAGAACGATATTCATCACCTGCTCTACCTCCAAACAGACAACTAAATGATTTCAACTCTGGACATTTCTCTAAAATAGCTTTAACACTTTCAGTATGATAACCTAGCGAAGGCGAAACTTCCAGAAATTTCAATTCAGGGAAAACTTCATCCATTAATTCTGGAACAATATGCTCATTTTCATTGGAAGGAATATCTATAGACAACCAACAAACAGTTTTCGAAAAAGATAGAATACCAGAAAAACCTGTTTCAACTTTAGATCCCTGTAATGCCTGTATCATCACAGTTTTTAAAGCATAGAAATACGTTTTCTTATCCCAAGTGACGCCAAGAGATTTCATTATTCCAAGAGTATCCAAAGATAGTAGTTTTCTTGCTAACATAGATAGATTTACAACTCCCATTTCTCCGTGTAAGAATAAACAACTTAAATTGTGCCATTCTGAAGTTAAAAGTCCGCCATACAAATCTGAAGTAGTAGCTATTGTAACTGCTACAGATGTGACTGAACTGATTGTACGTAGCGATTGCAGGATGTTTATCGGTTGTTCGGAAAATATAACAAATTCTTTTAACTCGGTAAGGTACGTTTTTACTGTTTCAACCATCTCCAGCGTCAGATTTTTATGGCACCAGATCGTTTGCAATTTCAGGGGGGCTTGATTCTCAGGCTTCAGGGCTTTAATAACACATTCCAGATTGATCTGATTTCCGATTTTCTTCAAATTTGGAACATTGTGAAGTAAGATACCAATTTGTTCGGCGAATAGCTCAGCTGAATTGAAATCAACTTTCACATCAAAACATTCTAAGGTGTCGCAACAACAATTTTTCTGCATTTGCATTTCGGGATCCTCGAATACCAGTTTTCTGAAAGCCGAGTTGTACGTTTCATTGGACGATATAAACTTTCCTTTTATAGACTTTAACTGAGAACAACAGTTACCAATAATTTCAAGAATCGTTTCAGTTAAATTATCAAATTCAACTGATTGCAGATTTGTAGCAACACTTAAATTCTTCATCAGGATCACAGAATTTACTTGTGAAAGTTTACAAGTAAATTTCTCCACATTTGTCGCGAATCTTGTGAAAAATTTCAGATCTTTCTGACCCCCATTTGACTCATAACTAATTGGCAATTCATTATCTTCTAATAAAAATGTTTGAAAATAAAGACAGTCAAACTGGTTATTTGTAAATTTAGCCACAGATAAAACTCTATTGTAAATACTGTTTTTGATACTTGCTAGCAATCCTGATAATGATTCCTTTACAGTTACTAAATCCTGGCAGTCTTCACATGCTAAAGTAGTAGCGCAATTCCTACATGTTAATGTTGAATGACAACGTAAAAATTCCAGTACAATTTTACTTGCAAATGATTCACTTAAATTCAGGAGTTTCGGTACTGACTTTCTTCCAGGCATTATCTTCCTTTTCCAACTGATTCAAGTACAAAAATTTCAAATCCACAGCAAATTATGAAAATAAGAATAATATTGTTTGCTTAGGTTTTTTTTACGCTCATAGTCCTTTTATGCTCATTAAAAACGAACAATTTCATAATAACAATACACATTCATCCATATTACTGAAATATACTGTACTTATTTTGTAGTAAATGATATTGGAATGACACGTAATAGCGATGATACAGTACTTTGACCATACGAATAATTTTATATCCTACTTTTATTATTGACATTATAAATTTCTACTTTCCTTAAAATGGGAAAAATATGGTTATTAAATAGGTTAAAATCATTGCATTTATTCGAAAGCCAATTTGGTTTTGGGAAAGCCAATAATTCAAGGGTTATAAATCCACTTTTTAAAATTTACCAGGAGAGCATTTTTAAATTATATTTTTAATGAAACTATATGGTAATACCTATTATTAATTTCCACACTCAGCTTATTTTTAAAGAAGGAATTTTTTGGAAAGTATCATTCTGTAAAACTAAAAATAATGCATACAATGGTGATATTAGCTCAATTTCTCAAAAAAGTGGACTTACAAGTATACCCTTTTGCCATGATTGTAATCACCGAATTATTATCCCATTTTATGAAAATAACTCAATTTTTAGATTCCACCGAAATTACGAAAATGAGTTCAACCGAATTAAAAAATCTCTTTAGAGTCTAACAGTAAATAGGACACCGTAACATTAAAATAAAAATTTTATTCTTTAAAATATTTTAACAAAGTCTATTCAACAATGCAATCGATGTTGTTTTCTTTAAGATAAGTTGAAATTTGACGATATTCATCAACAGACTGGCTTCCCAATAAGCAAGAAAATGACTGCAACTCTGGACAATTCTTCAAAACAACTTTAACAGTTTCCAAGTTATAAGCTGATGAGGACGAAACCTTTAATGATATCAGTTTAGGAAAAATTCCATCTAGTAAATCAGGAATAACAGGAGTATTTACACTGAATGGTAAATGTACTGTTAACCATTCTACAGTTTTCGAAAAAGAACGAATGCCAGAATAATTCGTTTCGTCTGCATTTCCTTCTATCATCGCAACTTCTAAATTGTTGAAACGAGACTTCCCATCCCAAGTTACACCAGCGCATCTTGTTATTCCTAAGATCTCCAAACGTGGTAGTTTCCTAGCGATTGTTGATAAATCCAAAATACCCATTTGTCCATGAAGAAATAAGCAACTTAAATTACGCCATTCTGAGTACAAGATACCGTCATACAAATCTGAAACGGACATTGCAGCAACTAAACTTAATCTTCTAATGGAACTGATAGTATTCAGAGCTTGGAAAATATTTAATGGCTGTTGAGAGAATAAACCAAAGTCATCTAAATCAGGAAAATACGTTTTTACTGTTTCTATCATTTCCAACGTCAGATCAATGCACCAGATCGATTGCAGTTTCAGAGGAGTCTGATTCTCAGGTTTGAGAATTTTAATAATATGTTCTAGCTTAGGCTGATGTCCAATGTACTTCAAATTTGGAGCATTGTGAATTAAGATTCCTATCTGATCGACGAATACTGAGGAATCGGAAACATCAACCTTCACATCGAATCGTTCTAAGGTATGACAACAATTGTTTCTTTGTAATTGAGTTATTGGATCTTTGAAAACCAGTTTTCGGAAAGCTGAATTATATGTATTGCTGTGAGATATTAGTCTTCCTGTTATAGATCTTATCACAGGACAACAGCTACCAATGACTTCTAGAATTGATTCAGTTAAATTATAAAATTCAACTGATTGAAGATTTGCTGAGGAAATGACATTTTTCAAAAGCAGCACAGTATTTACTTTAGACAGGTTACAAGTAAATTGATTCACATTCCAGCCAAATCTTGAGAAAAATTGTTCGTCTTTAGACTCTCCATTCGACTGGTAATGAATTCGTAAATCCTTATCTTCGAATAATAATGTTTCAAAATAAAAATACTCAAACGGGTTGATAGCAAGAATTGATCTTGAAGCTGATTTGACTTTCTTGTAGATACTGATCCTGATACATGCTGGTAGTCCTGATAATTCTTCTTTTAAAGTTACTAAATCATGGCAATATTCATTGACTACTGAGGTGCTAGTGCAGTACTTACAAGTTGATGGTGAATGTCGACGTAGAAATTCCAATACAATTTTACTTGCAAATGTTTCACTTAGTTTCAGTAGCGTCGAGACAGTCTTTCTTCTTGGCATTATGTTGCTGCTTTATAGGAAAAGATTGAACAAGTATGTGTAAGATTTCAGATTCTAAAGTTCAGCAAATTATCGAAATGAGACGAATTATTGTTTGCTTTTGAATGATTTTCGCGATCTTAGTCCTTTATTGAAAAGTTAATTATCTGTCCTGTTATGGTGGGTGAACAAAATGTGCTTCACAAGAACTATGTACATTAACCATTGTTTATTTTACATGATCTTCTGGATTTTACAGTTTCAGATTTTCCAATTTTAACTCAGCCAACAAGTATTTCTGATATCAGTACATTATAATGCCTGGAAGAAAGTATGTTCTGACACTTCTGAAATTAAGTGAATCATTTACAAGTAAAATTATACTGAACTTTCTACATCGGCATTCACCATCAACTTGTAAGTACTGTACTAATACACCAGAAGTCAACGAAGATTGTCATGATTTAATAACTTTAAAGGAAGAATTATCAGCACTGCCAGCATGTATCAGAAACAGTATGTTTTACAAAGTTATGTCAGCTACTGGTTCTGCCTGTAATTCCTTAACGTATTTCTACTTTCTAAGAATTTTATTTAAAGATGAAGATTTGCGAATTAATTATGAATCAAATGGAGGACCTAAAGATTTACTGTTCTTTTCAAGATTATCCAAGAATGTGATAACATTTACTTGTAAATTAAGAAGAGTAAATGTTTTGGCTTTGAAGAAGAATTTCACGGCAGCTACTATTCTTCAATCTGTTGAATTCGAAAACTTAAATGAAAAAATATTGGATGTTATCGGTAAGTGTTGCTATCAGTTAAAATACATAAAAGGAGTATTTAGGCCTACATGGGACAGAGGAATATATAACTCTGCCCTCGAAAAACTAGTATTCAAGGATCGTAAAACTCAACTGCAAAAAAACAATTGTTGTCATACTTTGGAATCGTATGATGTAGCTACAGTGGACTATTCAGATGAAGAATTAATCGAACAAATAGGTATTTTAGTTCACAACGTTCCAAATTTGAAGAAAATCGGAAATCAGAATAAGCTCGAAAATGTTATCGAAGCTCTAAAACCTGAAAATCAGACACCTCTGAAATTGGAAACTATTGACTGTGCACTTCTGAATTTAGAGATGATTGAAACAGTAAAAACTTATTTCCCTGGGTTGAAGATCTTGACTCTAAATTCTGAACAACCATTAAACGTTCTACAAGCACTTAGCACTATCAGTTCAATCACAAAGTTAATTTTACTATATACATTGGTAACTGAAGATCTCTATCAAGGAATATTACATTCAGAATGGAGTAATTTACATTGCTTATTATTGTTTGGAGAAATGGACGTTATGAATGTATCCGTGTTTGCCTCGAAATTACCATGTTTGAAAATTTTAAGAATAACTAGCTGCGTTAGTGTAATTTGGAATGGGTGGTTTCATTTCAATAATTTAGAAATGACTCATGTAGAGGTGAATGACTTAGAAACGAATTTTTCTGGTATTCGATGTTTCTCGAAAACTATCAATTGGTTAAAACTCACTATGAAGTCCGATGAATGTGTATCTGTCATTCCTGAATTACTGGATGTAGTTTTTCCCAAACTGAAAACTCTGATAGTTTCGCCATCTCGAAGTTATAACATTGAAAGTGTTAAAAATGTTCTGAAGAATTGTCCAGAGTTGAAATCATTTACTTGTTTGTTGGGAGGGAAGACTGATACTGAATATCGTCGAATTGCAGATTATCTTGAAGAAAATAATATTGATTGCACTGTTGAGTAGACTTTCATCTTTATACTGTATTTATTTTGTATAATAAATGTTTTTGATTTATTATTTTGCTGTCTTATTTACGAGATAACTTTCAGAGGGATTTGTTTGAGATACTTCTTGGGTCTGGCCACTTATAAGAAACAAACTAATTAGCTTCAGAACGTTTCACCTTTATTAATAAAAAGGCTTTA
>JAQIWE010002845.1:0-12577 GCA_034698565.1 Campodea plusiochaeta | reverse complement strand
CTCTTGTCTCGAAACACCAAGACAAGACAAGAGTCACCCTGACTCTTGCAAGAGTCTTGTCTTGTCCATCACTAATCCCCATACCGGAGCGTTGGGAAAAATGCATAAATGTTAGTGGAAATTACGTAGAAAAGTAAAATTATACCTTAATTACTCAGTTTTGTTATCTCAATAAATATTTAAATTTGAAGAATCAATTTGTACGTTATTTACCTATACAGTATGTCTGTGGATGATTCAAGTGACCGTGGCATATTCAAATAATCATCACATCACAGATACCAGACCCATAAACGTAATATTGACACTGTTTTTTTTAGAGAATTAAATTCTCTTTAAAATGAATATAGACACTTTGATATCGGTGCATTGACGAGGCTGTAATTAAACTTGTCATTTACTTTCTGATCCACCCTCGTATATATATTCCTATTACTGTGAATGTAAGCAGCATCCCCGTATAAATAAATTACTTTCTATATTAAAGTTACGAAAATAATATGTTCACTCTTTGTTGCAGAGTGCACGATACTTTTAGGAAAAGAAAAATTTAAATGCATACGTACAAACGAAGTTCGATCAAAAAAAAATCGGGCTGTACCCATATTTTTATTCATAGTAGATGCAGGCATAAAATGGTGATGGGGTATGATAAAGTGATCTTTCGTGAGTGCGCTGGCGTTGAGTTCTTATAGAACAGTCATTATTTCTGTAAATTTGGCATGTTTTCTTGAAATATCAATATATTAACACCTGCGAATTTCTTTTTTCTTTCTTAAACCGTTTAAAAACTGTGACTGAAGCTTTTATTTCAACGTTTTTGCCGCAAAGGCAAATGTAATATGTTCCTTA
The DNA here is from genome assembly GCA_034698565.1 of Campodea plusiochaeta. Classification (NCBI taxonomy): domain Eukaryota; kingdom Metazoa; phylum Arthropoda; class Diplura; order Rhabdura; family Campodeidae; genus Campodea; species Campodea plusiochaeta. The sequence goes on along the minus strand of JAQIWE010002845.1, from coordinate 11,725 downwards.
TGAAGTTTGGTTAATGTTTCATCATTTAGAGACTGTTGAATGAGTCTTGACTTTTTTTTTTGAGACTGTTGAATGAGTCTTGACGAAGTAACGAAAATCTTCTGTTAAGACACGAGACACAAATTTTGCACTAACTCCATTTTTAACAATTATATTATCCAAATACCTTAGCAACAGTTATATAATGATGCTACTACTACTTCTGAACCTTTATGAAAACCTTTTGTTAATTCAGTCATTTAAAGCTACCAAGCCCGTATATAAAGGGGGGGGGGTGTTTCTCAGGGTTCAACCATCAACCTTTCCGAAATTGAAAAAGTTAGCTGAAATATGGCTTTTTTTTACTACAAGTCCAACCATGGTGGCGCTCCACGGATGGTCTTCGACATACCTTTCTTAATAACCCCTCCGAAAAAAAAATCGTTTCTACTGCCCTGAAAGCTGCCAATTTTACAGACAATTTCTGAATTTTTTGTAGTTACAGCTCTCATATATGTATCTCTTCCCCAGTGTTTTGGGTTTCTGCCTGCTTGATGTGGTACCAAAATCACTCAAAATATGTTCGATAAAAAGTTTCTTGCTCGAAGACAGATTGTAAAATACGCTTAATTTATTCCATTGTTTTCAAAATTTGAAATTTAATTTAGAACTGCTTCATTATCAGTATAATCTCTGTAAAGGTAAAGGATGCAGGATGCAGAAGCACAGCTCTGCATAATCATCAACCTTAGCACAAATAGAGGCAATGTGGTTAGCGCTGCGCTCCGCCTGCCCTTGTTCGCCTGTTGTCCCTGGTACCCATTTGAAGAGGCTGGGTGAACCCCATGAGTCATCCTGGAGGAATATGGGGAGTAAAGAAATACCACCCCACACAGGATGTGAACCCCGGGACCTCCAGCACCACAGGCTAGAGCCGTGCCCCTAGACCGCGGCAACTCCTTAGTATATCTGTATCTGATGAAAAATCGGTGAAATAAATTAATTTCAATTACAAGAAATGACATCAAAATTCATGGAATTGAGTGATTGAAATGAACTCAACGGCATTAAAGTCTCAAAAACCCACTTCATCATACATATCACCATTTTGCATCTCTCTTTTCATTATTTTTACATCATGCTATTTTTTTGTTCCATTGGGTAAAGCAGAAACAATATTATATTGATATCTCTTTCTTGCTCATTGCCATTTACTTCAACGCACTGTAATACTATTAATATGTTCCACCAATATTTCGATGATGTATTGTATAAACACATATATTGTTTCTTTTCCAAAGAAAACAGAATTTGGAATGTTGGAAACAAGTTATTTCAGTATTAACATCACCACCCTTCAGAATTCTCACAATATAACGATGCAGAGTTTGAAATATTACTATCTTTCGATGCATGAAACGAATCTCGTACCTTATTTCTTTTTGACCCTCGTCGAAAATGGGACAGCATCATTATTAATGTTTTCGTATCAATATTTTGCTATTTCGTTGTCTCCTTCCCCCTTTTTCTGCACGACTACTTCGACAAAAAGGTGGAATAGGGAAAATAATGGGTTTAGTAGCGTTTAGAAAATCATGCCTCTGTGTTCGCTTGCAGAATAATAACATCCAAGGACCTTAATTTTTTCATGAATATTAATGGAAAGAAATTCCAGTTCGCTCGGAGATTTTTTATTTTCATCCGAAACAAAACAAAATACTATAGCAAAACATTCAGTTATCAAAGCTTCGCAATAAATATCTTATATAATTCCTGATTTCTTTTTATTATTCAACATTAAGATCGCTTCGCTGCAGAAAGATGCCTCTTGATTCTGAATTCATCAGAGTTATGAAAATAAACTGATAAAGTCAATACGAAAACAATTAAAATAAAAAAATCCTCTAGGCAGGTATTTTTAATTTTATGTTACATGTATTTTTGTTTGTATTTCTCTATTAAATATTACTTTTTGTTATGGGAAGCAGTTCGGATACCTTAATGACTGATGTAAGTCATTGACTGAAATAAGGATCAGTGTAGTGAAATATTCTTATTGATGTTCAAATTTGGTTGTGTTACGATTTTTAAATCCACAAATGAAACAAAATCTTTGTCAATATTTCCGCGAAGATCCTTCACTTTTATCAAGACAGTATAAAATTTACAATAGTTTACATTGACATATGAACATTAAGTACATAGTTTGCTAATTACACACGTCCAGTTTTCATATTATAGGGACCATATTTGTCGTTCATGGCTTCTTTTTTTAACTTTATTATTTCCATGGCTTTTTTTGTTATACTGTATTAAAAATACATTGTAACCCCTATATATAATTTGCACACAATTTTTTTTTTTGCTCCTTTGTGAGATTAGTTTGTACGATACAGTATAACGTTGAAAAAAATGTACATTTTCAATATTATTACCTTGGGAGTAACCTGTTTAACAATACACATTTACTACAAAGAATACCATAAGTCAAAATAACAGTTGTGATATGCAAATGTAGATCATTTATCATTTATTTCGAGAATTTTTTCTTGCACGAATGGAAATGACATAACATAGAAGCAGTCTGAGATTATTTCTATCACCGTATATACCTTTCTCTTTTTAATTTCCGGTCTGCATTTATATTAGTCAGATAAATGAATTCAGAAATCACCTGGGTATAAAGAATTGTTGAAACATCCACCAGTAACTTTCTATCAGAATTTTATTATATAGTGGTTTGGTAATAAAATACGGACTTAAACTTCCAAAAATAGGTGTAATTTCACAAATTTTCAACTAACAAACTTTAGTCTTTATGAAGAGAATGATAAAAGAATGATCTCTTGATAAAGGCTAAAGTTTGTTAGTTGAAAATTTGAGAAATTACAACCTATTTTTGGAAGTTTGAGGCTGTATTTTATTACCAAAACACTAGTAATCTTGATCTTGAAAATGTTGAAGTATTTAGCCCCTATCAAAGCAAAAATCTTTGCTTAAATATGGTCATAATAGCATGATTTATTATTCGGATTTCGTTGCTTATAAAAACTTCCTATTAAATAGATATGTTGTATTTGATAAATATCAATTTATGTTACCAATAGTTCATCGATTGAGAAATCCCCAATGATTTTATTCAGTTTACATAATTTTCTTAATTGCTTTAAAATTAAATACATTTGGTGCGCACTTGCAAGATTCTGAAAGTGCCACTAAAAGTCTTGAATATTCTTAAAGATCCTTTTAATTGAGTGTTAAAAAGTAATAACATTACTGGAGTGCCAATTCGAGCTTTCAATGTGCTTTAAAAATTAAAGGAAAATGTGTAGGTTTCTCACCCATTTTCAGTGAATATCAGTATTCTTCATCAACATTAAGGTCTTTAAGTAGACAGTAAAATCTTATATTTAATGGAAGACTGCAATTTATTGATCACATAGTAAATGCCAAAGGATTTGGAAGTAAAAATATAATTGTTGAACATTATTTTTAAGCTATTTTCTAAAATAGCTAGAAAAATGCAGTATTTCCACGAGAAACTAAAACGGTTTAATTGATATGAGATATTTCCGTTATAGTTATTTATTATACAAAATTAGTTTTGCTGAAGTAATTTTTACTTGACTTTTAAACTTCTGTTACTTCATCATGATGTACAATATCCAGAGAGTTGAACATTTCTTTTATATTGGAAGAATAAATGAAAGTTTAGTTTGGAAAAATATATATGATTTCCAACATGCTTCTTACTTTCTCTTATTTGGTCTGTAACTATTCAGAAAAATACGTCATTATCGTGAACTTTGGGATACTCTCTTCATAGCACTGTTTGAATACTATACTGTTTGAGTAACATATTCAATACTGTTTGAATACTGTTTGAATAACATATTATGTTTGAAAACTGTTTGAATAACATATTCTGAAGTTTAATCTGGAAATAATATTTAACTGAGGTACCTGTGAAAATGTATTATTTCCCTAAAGTATTGGAACTATTGAACTATGGGACCTTCAACAACTAAGTCCCCTATTATAAAACTACCCTACAGGACACAGAAACTTACTTTAATTAAGTATACTAAATAATGAAAAATAAAAATATCTTCACTAATTTCATACAACGTTGAAAGATTGTCTTATACCTGACTCGCGAACATAAGACCCAAATGTATTTAGTACATTTTGACAGTTCTAATCTCCGAATAATGGGGTGGACAAAAGGACGCTGTTTTTTACTATTGTATACAATGCTTTCTCCTGTCAAAATCGTCACTTTTCTTAAATACATTTGGGTCTTATGTTAGTTATGTTTGCGAGAGGGGTATATTAAAATATTTTAGTATAAACAGAACAATATAATTATTCTCCAATCTTCATTCATCTTCTATTACAACCCTTTGGAAACACTTTTCTCGCGCTTTCCTCCCAATAATAAACAAATGGCCGCCTCCACCATGTAAAGCTTCCATCCAAATCCAACTACTTTTTCTGCATCTGCGAATCATAAATGAGTCAAAAAAAGAGGAAAATTCCAAATACACGTGGCTTAGCAATTTTACAAGATTCATTTTTAAAATATGACTTTTCCTTTCTATCTAATTTCCCCCCTCTTTTTTTCGTTATATTTCGGGGGAGGTCCGCTTCTTTTTTTCCTCGAGACGAACAAGCGGGAGTTTTTTTACTGGATGTATTTCATCGTGTAGTGAAAAAAGTTTAGGAATATATATATTGACAAAAGGGGTGCTTCTTGTTCGAAGGAGATATAGCCTATTATAAAGAAGGACAAGGTGGAAATAAAAATTTGATGATAGATGGCAGCACGTGGTAGGGGTGGGATTGATTCATAGGAAATAGCAAGGACACGGATAGTGTATAAACGAACTGCTGTTTTGGTTGTTAAACATGTAGATTTTTTTCAGCGGGAGGTCCCGTTTTCCCATACACTTGTTTCGCTTTCTTTTTTTCTATTGTACAAGCGCTCCCAATGGAACTTTCAACTGCGTTGGAAAATAGGATCTCCTGCTGAAAAATAATTTGCCTTTAAAATATTTGCCATTTTATATGCAATAAGAAATCGTAGTTGCAATATATTATTTTTCGGAGTTGGTTCAATGTTCTTACTCTTTTATTTCGGCAATATAATTATTAATCTAGATTTTCTTCAATTAAACTGAGTCATTATTGTGATTAATTTAATTGAAGACTTGATGTTCTACTCTCATAAAAATATAAGCAATCTTTTAAAACGAATCCTTTGAATAATACATCCCAATTTTGTCACTAACCTTATTAAGACTATCAATGCATTGGCATGTGTATTGAACATTTTTTTTTTTTGCAAAAGCAAAAGAAAAAGTTAATTTCAATTCATATGTTTGATAAATCTTGAACGAAAAAATCATCCATCTCTTTAAAGATGAAAATCCCTCTTAACTACTAAAAAATAATTCTCAATTTTCTTCAATAGCCCTTCATCCCCCAGTATCTCATTCACTTTTGTAACCCTCCTGTCATAAAACCCACCCCACCCTTACCCCAATCTAAAAAAAAAGCTCTTGGCAAATATTTGTCTACTTCTCACTGCGAAAGATGTCTAACATAAAGCTACAATATACACCTGAGGGGTTGCACACGTACGAAATCGATGTAAAGGGTCCACGAAATCATTTCGAATGCAACAGATAATAGTTTTAGAATATTACCAATTTATTGGATTGACAAAATTATGGTAATATCTTTTGATTACGCACGATTTCTTTTGATTTCGAATGATTTCTTTTGATTTTGACCGATTTCTTTTGATTTTGACCGATTTCTTCTGATTTCGACTGATTTCTTTTGATTTCGAACGATTTCTTTTGATTTCGACGGATTTCTTTTGATTTCGAATGATTCCACATCAACATAAATTTAGTGAAAGAAGAACAAAATCCAGAAAAATCATATACGAATCCAAGCGATATCATGCAAGGTCAAAAGAAATCATTCCGAAATCAAACCAATTAAGTCATGATATTACCAATTTCTGGGACTGACCAATGGTCGCTAGAATGACGTAAGGGAGTATTGCATTTAGCCCCTTTAAGGAGGGTCATTTTAAAATGATTTTGCCAATTTTGACCAATCAAATTTATCGCTCTACAAGATAAATTATTTATTAGATTTCTGGTTTGTTTAATGATTGGGTGTCTCTTTTAATTCTGTTAAAATTAAAATAAATTTGACAATGACAGAGTTTGCTGGGATGCCAGTTTTCCATGAACTTTGAGATACGCATGTATGACCATCATGCTCTTGCACCTTCATTTATTGTATTTGAGTTACGCCAATAGGACCAATCGAAAGAGCTCGAAGAGCTGATTTCAGTGACATATATAACTCAAAGCAGTCAAAATATGCTATACAGTATGTCCTTCAGTCATTCAAGCGACGAAATGATGATTTGGTTTGAATTCGCTAGCTATCGTTTGATTTTGGTCGATTTCGCTTGAATCGTGAAGTATTTCGCCCTTGATTTCAAGTGATTTCACATCGGCTATAAATTTTGGGAAAGAAGAACGAAATCAACCAGAATCAAACGAAGTCAAACGTAATCAAGAGAAATCGAAATCAGGTATACAATTTATTTAGTGAACAACCCCTCGGCTACACCACTGTACACACTATACAGCCAATAGAAACAAAATATCTTTTCATACACAAGTTTATCATTCCCCCTTTTGCTTTATCAACTTGTTTATCACTTCTTTCTTTATTTGCTTTTCGTAATTGTGAAGAAAATGTGAAAAAGAAATGTGATGGAGTTATGTTATGGAAATGTTACTGACTCTTTGGAACGGTGGGTGAGCTGATAAGGGAAGAAAGTTGAGTCATTTCAGTGGGTGGTATTTCTTTTTTGTATGACATAAGACGTACCCAGTCAGTACTCATATTAAAAGTACCAACCAGATACATAATGTCATTAATTTTATTATCTGTAATACTGTACACCACAGAGGCAGGAAAGAGAGTAAATACTCGTGTATCTATATCTCAAGGTGCAGTATACATCTCTTCTGTAATTTACAATGCAAAAAGCTATAATAAACACTGAAAAACTAATGGATTGGAAGAAAAAATGGTGAATACCGAATTTTTTTTATTCACAAATGATAATTTAAGTAACTTATAATATTTGGGATTCTTATTATTCCAGAACCGAATACGATATTGAGGCCAGGGGCGTACCTATTGAGGCCAGGGGCCCTCGGGCGACATGATGTAATGGGGCTCTCGCATACCCAATAAAATGTTGCTAATTTTTGTAACGAGGAATTAATAAAAACTGTAATTGTTAAAAATATATTGCAATGAATTTGAATGTTTATGTAGTTCTTCAGTGAAAACATGTAAACATAGATTAAATTAAGTTACTGGCAGTCTTCATTCATTACAAACACATTTTGCAATTTCCTCTTTATTTTTTTCATTTCACTCCCTTCCCCTCCCCCCCCCTCCCATCCCCTCACCCTTTAAAACCACGTGTCAGAAGTTTCCATTACAAGATAATAATACTCGAATATCATCATATTATCGTACGGCTTATCGCTAACCAAAAAACCCTTTTTTATCCTTCCTTAAAAAAAAGTGAGCCATTAGTTTTGTAATAGAAGCGCCATTTTTCTTACTCTTCGCCATGCATTAGAGACATCTGGTGTGTTATCTTAGAAGTGATTGAACGCTATACCTTACCACGGTCTCGGGTTTTAAAGACGCTGTAAGAAAAAAGTTGGGTTTTTCAGATATCTTTGCATGAAAAGGTAGTCATGTTTGGTTGTGTGACCTGGTTTGCATGGCAGTATGTCCTACTTGCTGTCGATCATTTATCATAAAGTATCGAATGGAAGGGATAATAATATTATAATTATATCACGGGTCTGGAAAAGCGAGATTCGAACCCACTTCATGTATAATTCGGGAACTCCAAAAGGAAAACTTCGAGCTCATTTCTTTTTTGTTTAATTACCTATTATCTGAATTTTCTTTTTTTTTAATATTAATAATAGTCTTCTTCTCAACAAATATATCTTTTATTTTTCGACAATTGTTTCGGCCTAACAGGATCATCATCAGGATAAAAATTATCAGCATCATTCTCTCAATTTCTGCATAACAACTGTTTTCTATCATAACCATATTACAATCCCATTCTTATGTCCAGCTTCCTTATAATATTTTCAAAGCATTTAAAATATACAAATTGATTGAAAACCGTTATACAAAATGAAGGAAGTTCATAGTTCTTTCTTTTTTTGTTTAATTACTTCTAAATGCAGGAGGAATAACTGCTGTAAAACTGCTCTCTAAATCAAAATCCTGTTTTATATTGAGAAAACATAATGAAATGTGCATTTTAAATTAGCCGAGGGCATCGGTTTCCTATACCCACTTTCGACGCTCATATTATATGCGATCTATGCAATTTAAAGCAAAATAAAAACTTGTTTCATATCATTGTTAATTGTCGTATTTTTGAAGGATTAAGAAAAAAGGTATCTGCCATTTATTGTTGAAAATGATCATATGTTCTATTCGCTATTTGATTCATCGTCAAATATTTTAGAAAAAATTAAAGCTTTGTATTATTATGTATGCGGTGTAATTAAACGTAAACGAATACAATTTATAGTACAGTTTATATTCTTATATTTTTTTTACTACTGTACATAAAACGTTTATAATTACAATCTGTATTGAAAAAGGTTAAAATAACAATGTTATAAACTCTGTTGAAATGAAAAATAAAGACTATTCTATTCTATACACTCTGTATTACTCTCTATATAAATCGAAATTCCATCAGAGGAAAGAAAACCTGTGTCACAAACTTTGACTGATTCAAAATGCACCTGTAAATTTATTATCAACAGTGACATTATTATAACAGAAAAAATACTATCGTAAGTAAACAACAGTACAACCGTTCATCAATTATGATACTTTGTCAGTTACTCACATTTCCTTTTTATTACATAACGAAGTGACCCCTCTATTTATTATTAAAAAAACGAAGAAAGCTAAATATTTTGCAACGTATTCGTACAGTCATTATTCCCAAAAACATCTTTTCTCCATGTCTATATGTTAAATATCGCTAATTGTATTGAAGACAGAAAAGTAAAAAGTTTGCAAATTAGTTAGAAAGTCTTATTTCTTTTCCTTTTTACTTAAAAAGAAAACTAGAAACGAAAGAAAATTAGATTTCTTTTTCTCTCGACTCCAAAAATATCTCCTAAACAAAGAAATATATTTTGAGGAATGCAACACAGCTCAGATTGCAGAATATATTTGAAAGAACATGGTTGTTTTATATTATTTTGTTAAGTACAGTATGTGGGTTGTATTTTATGAGAAAATTGCCCGTTTTAACTTTAATTTTGAAATTCTGAAAAAATGTAAATTCAACAGAAAAATACTCTGTGAAGTAATGAAAGCAATATCAGATTCAATTCGTAGTACAGCCTATAAAACATTCTGAGTAGCACAATAAATATAATAAATTTATCATTATGTTTTGTTTTAGATTAGCATTTAGAAATATTATGAATTTCAAATCAGTATGGCCATTATAATTTCGAATTGGTATTGAAAAACTAAAAAAGAAAAAGAAATTCAATATTATTAAAATCTTCATTATTTCCAACTCTAAACTGTATCTCAATAGTGCAAAATAAATTCCGCAAATATACAGGTCTAATTACAAAATAATTAATGGAAACATTCATCTTTTATTTTTTTTACAGTAATTATAATTTATTATAACAAATTCTTTAAACTGATTCGAATTATAAACAATGATGTAATTTAGTTATTGAGCATCTATTGCAGTACAATCAATTCATCCCAATCAATCAATCAATTTATTTAATCAATCAATTTATAGTAATAATTATAATAATGATAATGACAAGCATTAAAAAAGATTTGGATAATAATATTTTAAATCACGATAGAGATTTCGTAGGTTAATACATAAGTATTACCTGGTATAATTTTTTTTACAATATTTTATGGAATATTAGGATAACATATTACGTATTATTGTTTTTTTCTGCAACTTTTTCGAAGAATTTAATTAACAGAGAAAATGGGCCGATTACACAAATATCTTGAAAGTAGAAATAAAAAAACATCAGGAGAATATAGTCCTTCCAAAATCTTACGGACTCAAACTGATTATGCTTCAAACTATTTTAACGTTTAAACCCATTGTTGACCACTTGTTTGGGTGGTTCAAATTGTGTATTTTCTATACAATTCGCAGGCTAGTCAAAGAAAACAAATAAGCGAACAAAGGATTATCAATTGCTGGAATGTCAGAAACATCCTTGATGGGTTAATCGATTTGGATCCGTAAGATTTTGGAAACACTATATGAGACAGATGGAATTTCAAACTTTGAAGAATTTTGATATAAGTATCAAAAAGTATATTCGTTTACATTATAGTAATTTATGTTTAATCGAAGCATTATTAATAGCCATGCATTCTTGTATGATTAATCGTATACAGAAAACTCTTTCGAACCATCGCGACTGGTAAAACATTCTGTCACTGAATCTCATCAGTTTCTTTCGTGATAATAGACAATAAATCAAGTGTCATTTTATTATCCTAGACAGACACGTAAACAAACCAAAACTCTAAAGTTTCTATCACAATAAACCCAAATAACAGGCAATACGACTCATTAGACCGCAATAATTAACAAACAAAAAACACCAGCAGCTTTCTACTAAAACCATTAGCAAAATGAAGGTTCGCTCGGGGAGAAAAAGTCACCACGTAAGTAACAAGATGTCAATACGATCCTCTATATAATTTATTCAGAAGACGACAGAATAATTATTTAATATGAAAATATAGAGCAAGGTGAAACTATAGAATTGGATGATACTTTCTAGTATTGCAAACCTTGACCGAGAGATCCAGGGATGGGTACTTTAATGAACTGGTTCAGAAACAGGATAGGTAATAAGTTGATGAAGATTGCATATATTAGTTGAAAAATGCAAAGAAGAGACATTGCATCACGTACTTTTTATTTTTTCAATGTGGTACAATGATTATGAGATGCTGTTTGGTTTGTCTTTCTTTTGATATATGAGAATTCTTTAAATATTTTAGTTGTATATTATGTTGTCATTCTTATGTAATACTGGTTCTAGTTTTTTGTATGAGCACGTATTTATGATTTGGAGATGTTGTCACAACATTGTTAAGTTCGTATGATGTGCAATATCTTCTAGAGATATTTTACATTCTTTTGGATTGTCATATTATTTTAGCATTCGATCGTCAAAATTATTTAACAATCAAATAATTTCTACGTCTTGCAATATTTCGTTCCAATATCAAAGTACAAAATTAGTTACAAAATGTGCAGAAGCACTATTTAGTTCAATTTATCAAGTATTATAAATATATAGTTTTTTAAAATTGAAAAGTAACAATAGGTCTATTGTGATTTTTATTTCACTGACTTTTCTCAAATGATTTGTCACACGTTTGATTCATTTTTCAGACTCACAGAAAATTGCACTTTACGTTAAATAATAAGCAAGAAGAATTCTAATTTGCCTATGAAATATGCACAAAATAATATTTCAAGAACAAAATAATACTAATTCATCTTCAAAATTATGGATTAGACCACTTCAAAACACAATAAAATACTGGATTGACATTTCGTTTGCTATAT
>JAQIWE010002844.1:0-12577 GCA_034698565.1 Campodea plusiochaeta | reverse complement strand
AGATGAAGTCTCTGAACCAACTTCAGTGTTTTTCAGTGATTAATATTTCGTATATCATTACTCTAATGATTCCAATCCTATGTATAGATTTAGTAATATTTTTCTCGAGATTTTAATACACTGCTACAATATGAGAACAGAATAAATTGTAAAACAGCATAAAATTACTCACCTATTTTACAGTACATAAAGTAGGTTTTATTTTCATAACCGTGAAAAGAAAACAGCTGCAAATCATAAATAAACATTCTCATTTGCAGTTTGACTAAAACTATTTCACTTGTCATTTGAAAATAAGGTTAATTACAAATAACATCGTAAATTTAATACTATACAAAAAATTCATTTTCCTTCTGCTTTTCAAGCCAAAGAAAATAGATTTGGCAGTTTTATGAGATGGATTTCCAATTTTAACTAACTCGTAAGTGATTAAAGATAGAAATAGGATAAACCAAGCATGTTTTCAAGTAGTAACTTATGTAGAACAGAAGATTTAAAATATATATATATATATATATATATATATAATAAATAATACAATACGTAACCCATATGACATCAAGTGTTGCAGCATTTTTTTTTTTTTTTTGCTCATTGAAGCCACTTTGTAAGTTTAACTTCACGAATTTAATTTGTAGCATTGTTAACCGGAATGTATAATATTCAATTTTATAAAAACATTTATTGCAAAGTTGCATCTGGGTCAAATTTCTATAATAGTAAATTGGGAACGTTCCAACTAATTTGTCTTTTCTTAGCAATCGAGAAGATTTCGATCCAATAAAATAATAATATTTCTGAAGACAAGAAAATAATTAAAGGAAGATGTATAGCATGTCAATCTTATAAAAATATCTATCAATGAAAAATTATTTTAATTCATATTTGTGGCATGCAAAGGCCAGGTATAAATAGTCATTCTTCGAAAATATATTAACCAGAGAACACGATGAAGTATACACCCAACCTTGAATGGAATGTAAACCATTGAACATACGTCATAAGATAACGATTGACGTTTCTTACCGACACACTCAAAACATCTTTTATCTTTCTCTTAGAACATACCTCAAGCATCCGAAGGTGAAGATGATGCCACATTAAATGAAGCAGCTACAAGAATTCAAGCAACATTTCGTGGATTTCGAACTAGACGCCAGTTGAATGCATCGCAGGAAACAGTTCGAAACAAGAAACGAAAACATAACAACATCGATTTCGTCGACGATATATTTGATGATGATGTGGTAGATCCTAGTCTGAATAATGCTGCTGCCAAAATACAAGCTGGATTCCGTGGATATCGTGTGAGGAAAGATATGAAACAGAAGCAAACGAAGGGAACCAATAGGAAATCTCAGGTGAGGTCGGAAATCTGGTAGCGAAGTGAATGTAATGTTATTTCATCTTGAACTATATTTCCGTTTATTTCCATGAGGGTTTGAGCAATGTTGAATACGTCTAGTTTCTAGTTTGTATTAAATTGAAAACTACAGGAAAAACATTCATGTTAAAGTTGTATTCTATTGTAATGTTTAATTTTTCTGTATTGTCTAGTATAATATTATATCCTGTAAAATACAAAAAAAATATAGTTATAGTAACATTCTCGCAATTATATTACAATTGATAGATCAATTATTATTATCTCACCCACATGAGATCAAATCCATTGTTTTTTGCTGCTTTATGTACGCAATTTCTTCCAAAAATACAACCAGTTCTTTTGTTACCTATTTGGATTCTATCCAATTCCGCAAAGAAACCAATTAAGCTGGCATTAATAAAACAAACCGCAAACCTGTCTTAGAATTAGTATTGATCAACATAAATGCGGTACTGCTCCTACGAAGAATATGTTTGATTTGTAATTCCATAGGCAGTTCTATGTAAGATGTAAATATTTATAACTCTCAAAATAGAAAATTTCTAATGAGTGCAACGTTTGAAATAAATAGTTGCTATGTTATCTTTTCAAAATATAATGTTGTTAAATTCAAAATACAATAATACAATACTGTATTTTGAAAGCGTTTTGCGATATAATATAATATGGAGATTGTTTTTACTGCATTTGTCTTCACAGTAATATACAAAATTCTTCGAGTCAGAAAAGTACAATAACATTCAGAATAATATGTATAACCACCATACGAAACGCAACTGTTAGGTCAATGGCTTCATTATTAACGAACGCAAACAATCATTAATGTTAATAAATATTTTATTCCTTAGTACAATGTTTGTTCTAACATTTTTTTCCAATTAAGTATTTTTATCATGTATTTCATTGCATATACCTTAACAAGTAACAATTAATGAAGTTGAACGTATTGATTCTTCGCATACACCTATATATTAATATAATAGTTATCCTTACACAAATTTCATCACGTCTGTATGATGAAATACATTGCTGGATGAATTTGTTTTAAATTTGCAAGTGAAAATATTCTTTAAATCATTACAGTCAATTTACATTTTAGAGAAGTCTAGCTAGTATATCTATTATCATTTGAATATACAGTATACTTATTAGACCTATGTATAGGATTTTCTGCTGTCGATACCAGATATTCTCCAGTCACAACAAAACTGATAATTATTTTACATAGAAATAACCAAGGTAACTGTTGCAGTTTCTCATTTTTTTCTGTATTTTCCACATATTCGTTCGTAATTACTAATCAGACGACTCCAGGAAATTTAACTTTGGACACTAAAAAGTGAAGTTTTGAACTATTTTTACTAAAATATACCAGTACCTTTATTTCCAATGGTTTATACATTGTTAATTATTATTAAAATATAAATTTTAAATTACAATAATTTTGGTATCTATAATACTCTAAGATATAATACAGTATAGCAACATTACTTTTCCAAACCTCAGACTGAGCAATCTAAAATTTGAATCGTACTATTGTTATCACGAGAGATATCTAAAGAGATTAAATAGACTTATTTTCTTATTCTACTGCAATTTCTACTAAATAAAATTATTTGAATTGAATAACATTACTTTCTTTCTTGATGTAATGTTTAAAACTTTAAATCCTTGTATATACAGTCCTTTTTATATGAAAAGTTTTGATTAAATCATTTTTGTAGTGAAATTAAAACATTACCTTATACTGAACAAAACGGATAGAATACTTTTTCTGAGGTTAGACAATAAAAGGTTTATCTTAGTTTTCATAAGCTTTTTGGGAATGCCATTCCTGTCAACAGTACTGCCCATTCTTTTTTGCACAGCACTGAATATAATTATTACTTATGATTATTTTAATTGTGTCAAAATTATAAAGTCCTATCATTCTCTAGTTAACATAATTAAGTCAAAGTTTTTAGTGATATTTATTTAGGTGCATAATCATCAGACTGGGTGTGATACTGAATATCTATGTTTATATTTTAAATTTAATTTAATATACGTGCTAATTTTTAGTCAACTTCCTTTCACTCGATATTAGTATAACATAAAACCAATCTTTATTTGGAAATACTTCGCAGCTGTGAAGAAAAACTATTGTAGTTCTTTCTTTTCATAACAGTCATGTACATAACAGTCATGTCTATGAGATAAAAAAAAAACATGGTGAATATTGTGTTTACGAAATGGGTCTACAAAAAAAATGAAATGGTCGTTCAAAATTCCAATAACATTTTACATTTTCACATTCAACATTTTAAAGTTTCATCAGTATACAGAACTTCCAAGCAAAAACATTCCCCATCATTCTACCCACCACTTTAACCTGTTGCTTCAGAAGATTGATAACTCTTTTCTTTTAGTGAATGAAACAAAAAAGTAAATGTAAATTCCAGTATAACCTGTAATAATATTCAACCAATGAGATAGTTCCTTCCAACATTATATGCAACGAAATCAATACATCAAATTTCCCTAATGGCTGTACAATTCCCTTAAGACTCTACGTAGCTGCTTTTCTATTGCCAGTTGGCATTACAGAGCAAGTACCTGCGAGTATAGTAGGCTTCTGTAGTTTCAATAAAATCGTTTCATTGATTTGTCTGTGTGGTTGCGTTCTTTCAGGATAAAATGGATGCTGCTGCCCAAAAGATTCAAGCCAATGTACGTGGATTTTTAACAAGGAAGCAGCTAAAGAAAACCCGCTATGATAGGAAGTCTTCGACTTCTGGAAAATTAAATCAGGTAAATATGTTTTTTTTTAATATTTAAACTGTAGTAGTTATTTTTCTGCGAAAAAAAATATTATTGTATTGTATTTCCTTTTATGTATTTTTTTTATTATTAGTTATTTATTATATTAAATTTGAAATGTTATTTTTTTTTTCTTGAAGTGTCATGATAATTTTTAAATTAAACTTCTTGAAGTTGGAAAAATTATAGTTTCATACCACATATACGTTTATATCTGAAGTGAAAGTAGAATTAGCACTACAATTAGTGCCTGATACCGTATTTGAAATGGAAATGCCGAAAAACGGAAGCTCTCGAAAAAAGAGAAAATTTTGAAAAATTGCAATGAATTTCCATTTTAGCTTTTATTCACTAGCTTTCACTAAATGGTAACTTTATTTTTCGTAATAAAAACTGTTGTATTCAATTTTCGTTAGTGGAAGTCTCAAGGGTGGGAAACTGATAGAGCCTCATTTCTACCTACTTTTGTATACAGCTCATTATTAAAACTTGACTGACGGAATAGTTTATAGAGATATAACTTTAAAAATGTTATCCAAATTTTAAAATTTGGAAGATATAATAATATGTGGAACTTTCCTTCGAAAAAGGTTTAATAAATTGTTAGCTTTCGAATTTATTTTATAAAAAAGTTATATTTTTAGAACAAGGACTGTAAGAATGAAATTGGGAACCCATGTACAAAACGTGTACAACATTATTTTTTTCTTATAATTATTAATTTACTTAAGTTCGATTTGATCATGCCAAAAATATATTGGATGGTACAAATCTGGCCGAACCTCGCCATCAAAGTACCTAAATATACAGGGTAGTTGATGAATTGTATTAGAAATTATTTGCTAGACATTTTATTATCATTTCCAGTTATTATGTACGCTGTTCGTCCAACCTATCTGTCGTTTTATGGATAGGAGACATCAAATATTTCAGGTACAAGAACTTTGACATTTGAACAAGAACTTGGAAAGGAAAGATAAGAAAATAAAAATCAACATTCTACACTTCATACATTTCTTGCCCGAACATAATAATTTTCAAAATTTATCATTAGATCATGGAATAAATAAATAAGTAATAAGAATTCAACTGTCTGCTCGAAGTTGGAAACTTTTGGTATCATTCCGAGTAATGGTGTACCGTTATTTTTTTTTACTTATTATGATGCACTTCAAACGATAGTATTTGATGGTGACATTTAAACTTTCAAGTGATATTCTCGACAAGTATAATAAGCATGAAGTGTTTAAATCGATTCTGTCGCAAGGTTTAATGTGGGAATCGATATAATATCTCATTAAATAACCGCAAGTGACGAAAATAATGTTTGTTACTTTAATGATATGAAGTACGTGATTATTACGACATGCTTACTAAAAAATAAAAGCTGTGTCATAATAATTTTAACGATCTACATAGACATGTACATGAACATTATCTTCCCAGTGATATATATATACGTTTATTACAGTACTTGCGGAATTATGCAACCGATACAGCTTACGATAAAAGATCTATACCCAAAATGAAAGTTTTCAAAAATAGTAAATTGGGAAATCTGTATATTTTTCTGTAAATATTAAGAAACTACTATAACAATCAAACTTTTTTTATCATTAATAACTCTGTTTGTCTGTAATTTTGACTATTATTACCGCTGAAATCTAAACTATAATTTCATTACTGCCTTTAGAATCAAGTCCACCTGAAAGGAAAATGTTCTGATTGATTGATTGTTGAAAATGTGTGTTTGGTCTTCACCTTTCACCCTAAAACTATATTAAAGTATTTTTCTTTATATATTATTATTCAAATTTTGGGATACAATTTTGTTTTGCACAGATAAGTCATTGTGTGATACTGCATTTCTTATTCGTTTTGACACTGTTGAACCACCTAACAAATTTGTTGCAGTGGGTTTTAATAAATATGCTTTCAGTTTATTGAATAGCATTTGTTTTTGAGCATTGTATAATTTGCAATGTAGAAGGATATATGAGAGATGTTTTCTTCAGCGTTACAGTTTTCACAATTTGGTGTACCTTTATTGAATAATCTGTAATAGTCACAATTAGAAAATGTTCTTGAGGAAAATGGAACTTCAACGTTCATTTTAACTGTGAAGAAGATAGAATCCAGTTATTAATAATAAAAAAATTCTTCCATTATTTCATTATTATTTTACGGAAAGTATACTTACCAAAGGCCGTATTTGACAGTAATCCGACACGTATACATTATCATATGAAACCATATATCACTGGAAACATATGAAAATTCTTGAGTAAATGTACATCAAGCTTTCTTATAATCATACAATATTTTCATTTTACATGTTTCGGGATATCTTTATGCAATACACTGCAGATATTAGAAACTGCGGAAAGCTTATATGTGTAAATAAAACTAATTTTCTATAAACAGCAAAAAAAGTTAAGCGAACACTATTTTATTATTTTTTTTAACAAGAAACGAAATAAATTACTTTTGCTTATTTGTACTCAATTGGACATTGTAAGTATTTACGTGAACCACATAGTATCATATGAAATGTGAAATCTGTGTTTTAACAGTATAAGATTCTTTAATAAACCATATTTTTGTAATTAACATTTAACATGCGCGAATTAAAACAAAGTTTATATAGCTCAATGTTCCGTGTATCGCAATCACCTCGAGTTATAATGTAGTTGAAAATACAGAACACATCACATAATTATACTAAACTGAATAACTAGAATTCTGTGATCCTGATTAGTGATTTTAATCATTGTAATCAACTTTCTTGAAAAGAGAAACTGAAGCGTTTCAGTTGAAAATTTGAGAAATTACACCTACTGTTGTTTAAGTATATAAGCTTATTTTTTACTTGTAGCCTCGGAAATACCCATTCGATTAACATTGTATATTGTTCATCTATTGGATTATTTTTTAACATAATATATTCAAAACATTGAAACACATGTATTATTGAGATTAGTAAAAATGTTCTAGCATATTTGCCCAAGAAATATATATTTTATAGTAATCCATTTAAGAATATTAAGATACATTTATTAACTATTTAATATTTATTTCGGTAACTTTAGTTTATTAAATACTAATGAATTATTACGCACAAATTGAGAAGAAAAGTTACATTTTTCTTTACTTTTTGCTCTATTATCAAATACAATATTTGATTATTAGTTTGCATCTTATTATTCACGCTATTATAAGAATATCGCTGAACATGCCAGAAAAAAAATATAATTATTAAAATAAATAAAAAAAATCTTCCAATATTGTTGATATTCCCATGACATTTATAGGTATTGACATGTGTGATGTGATGAATATATTATAGCTTTGAAGTTTTAAATTCCGTATGTTATACTATACGGCCAGTAAACCCCGCTAAGTAAATACACAAACAAATCGACCATTGAACTAGATAACTCGCATAGTAAATTAGAAAGAACTTTTACAAAGAAATTATGTTGGACAACAAAATCAGTAATGTTACATATACTGTAGATTTATCTGCTTAACAGAAATACATTTAATACAATAATGTAATTCCTAAAATAATGGGACTTTATTTATTTTTCAATAAAATAATCCGGTTAAAGTTATTCGTAATTCAATAAAAAAAAAATCACATTTAGCACCTTTAAAACTTTTTATTCAAGTTAATTATTGCTATCATATTTCATATTATTTTATTACGCTGCCGTAAGTATTTTTTCCAAGAGCATTAGAAAACTCACGATTATGCATTATTGCATATAACGTCCATTATTTATCAAACTATATATTCTTTAATTTTATCATTGTTAGTACGCGTAGTTGAAGGAGATTGAGAATGTCACAATTATGTAGGTTGAATTATTCCTCTCTTGCATTAAAAATATATCGAAGTAAATCAAACGACAGGCAGTAATAATTATTTTGTTTTATTTTATTTTCAGAAAACAATTCCAGAACGTTCAGTTGTTGCTGACGAATCATCCTTGGACGATTTCACTGCACCATCCGCTTCACCAATTGACGACAAAGAAATTGCAGCTGCTACTAAAATCCAAGCTGGATTCCGTGGATTCAAATGTCGTAGAAGTATGAAGAGCAAACCCAAAGATTCTACAAAGGAACAAGAAATCTCAGAACGACTCTCACCACAGATCGACCCACAGGAGGAAAATGCTGCAGCAAAAATCCAGGCTGGATTCAGAGGTTACAAAACAAGAAAAGATCTGAAACGCTCCCGAGGAAATGCTGCCAATAGAAAGAAATCTCAGAGTGATTCTTTACTAATTATTCCCACTACCTGTGATGAAAATGTTTCTTCACCAGATGAAATTAACAAAGAAATCAATGCTGCCACTAAAATACAATCTAACTTTCGTGGCTACCAAAGCAGAAAGAAGTATAGTAAGAAACTCAAGTCTGCAGATAATTCTGTCGCTGAAACTTCTGCTTCTGGGAATGATCCGTTTCTAGATCCCGATACCGATATGGCGACTGCGAATAAAGCTGTTACAAAAATCCAAGCCGGTTATCGCGGCTATAAAGTTAGGAAGCAAATGAAAAATAGAGGGGGTGCTGCTTCTCCTAATGATATAGCCATAGATATTAATTCGAATGTAGATTCTCGAGCTGTTCAGGCTGCTACTAAAATTCAGGCAGGGTTCCGTGGTTACAAAGTACGGCGAGATATTCACCGTGTGCCAGATAATAAGAAGGGGAAGTAAGCATTTCTAAATTTCTATAAAAGGCACGCCTTAACTGACTTACTATAGATTGCCTTACTTTTGTAACATTTTACAAACTGTGGTATTACACATTCTTTTAAACGATAAAACCAATGAATTTGATTTCCTCTTTTTATAAGTGAGTAATATTTAAGAAGTTACTTTTACATTATTGTTTACCTTAGGAGAATTTATTGAAGCTTATAATTTTTATTGGCTGGTTATTTGAGATATTTGTGATTTAAATCATACCTACTTAGATTCTGCATAACTAAGTGCCTGACTTTTTCAAATGTTCACCTTACATTAGACAATAGATTTCTCTTTTGTCTGCACTGAGAACAAAAAAACTGAACCTTATATCATTTGGCTTATCACTGCGTTTAACATTATCTTGTAATGTTCCTGAAAATCGTGATTTCTTCCACTTTTAACTGAAAACTTTGATGTCAAATATTATTAAAAACTCAAAAATTACTGTTAATTTTTCTTTCCCAATTTTTATTGTAAATCTTAAATTTCAAATAAGTATTTTTGTCATAAATTATTAAAATAGAAATACTTTTAGTTGGCTGCGAGTTCTAACCAATGTAAATAGAGATTGTAAACACCCAGTGTTCAATGGGGATGTTCGAAACCAAATTTTGGTGAATCTCTTAGTTTTAGATTTCTACAACATGTATCAAAACCCTCGTGGATTATTTTTTTTAGTATGCATTCAATGTGTAAATATAATTATATTCAGAAACCGAAAAGGTATTGTAAGTTTTACAGACTGAAGAAAAGTGACTTAAGTGTGATGCATATGTTAAACGGTGCTTTAGTACAGTTTTCGTAAATAGAATTTATCTCGCCATATATTTTGCACATGCAATAGTTTTTGAAGAAGCTGTATCTCTGTGATGTCAATGTTTTATATACATATTATAATTATGATGATCAGCATTTATTGAAGGTTTTGAAAAGAAATACTTAAATTAAATTGCTGAGTTTTTATTTTTCATCATAGGTAGTTTGTTGGTTATCTGTAGTCTTATACAGGAACATTAGAAATAAAAATAAATAATTTGAATATATTATGTACATTGAATACTGATAGAATCTGCCTTAACATTTGGCAAGCAATACTTATAATATTATGTACAACTTAAAAATTTGAAAGACATTATAATTATATAAAAAGAACATTTACAAATTTAAAATATTGTTATAAAATGTTATCAGGAAATAAATAAAAGGTGGGATACAAGAAACTGGAAATGTGTACATTATTCACAAAAATATCCCTGCTCGTCAGCACTGCATAGATAAAAAGTGGTATAACAATATTAAAAGTGTCAAATTATTAAGATAACACTTTCCAAAAAAATACATATGAGTTATACAATCAGATCTAAACAGTCAATCATATTTAAAAACTTTAAGAAATAATAAAATAAACATTAACAAAAAAATATAACCAGGAAGCTGTTGGATTATAAAATAAAATCTGTAAAAGACAACAGACAAATGGAATGAATATAATTGTATTATCTGTAAAATAATTAACATCTCAGCAATTCCTGCTGGCTGGTTCGTAACATCCCATTGTCAATAGAGAACATCCAACGCAGTATCCATCACAGGAGCAGGACAGACCTAAGCCACATTTGCCATAGAAATTACCACAACGGTCGCCAGGACCCTGAAAAGACAAATTAAGAATAATGTAAATAATATATAAGTTTTCGGAGACTAGCTGGCTTTTCTTGTAAATGATTTATCATCAAAATGTGAATTACACCATTTCAAATATTGCATAAGCTGAATTGATGTTACGATTGTTCTGTACATAGTTGATTAGTTGTTGAGTAAGCAAAGGTACTGTATAACCACT
The DNA here is from genome assembly GCA_034698565.1 of Campodea plusiochaeta. NCBI lineage: Eukaryota > Metazoa > Arthropoda > Diplura > Rhabdura > Campodeidae > Campodea > Campodea plusiochaeta. The sequence continues at coordinate 1,785 of JAQIWE010002844.1, read as the reverse complement.
ACATGAGATTTTCTGGTAATTTTCTATTTTCATTTTACTAATATAAATAACTCTTTCATATTATATTTATAAACTTACATGTAAATCAGCGGTTGGAATATATTTAATAAAACAACATTTCTGAAATGATAATTTATTTCCATGTTCTTTAAAGCTTATTATCAACCATAAACATTTGTGCGGAACCAGTTAAAGGGTTACTTGCAGATAATGAATTTCCTGTTTTCTGTGATTTTCTTGTACCTTATAATTAAAGAATTTTTACAAAAAGTTTGACATTTTTTTTACCCATCGGATCAAGAGATATTTCTGTTTATATAATCGATAGATTTTTTACAAGGTAGCACAAATCGACCTGCTTAATTTCGGTGCCTTGAGAAAATATGCAAATTATTCGCTGAAAAACACATATCAGAGCACATATCTATTAAGTAGTAGCAAAACCGACTTAAAAATAAAGCAAATTAATCATTTTATCCATATATCATCAGTTGTCTTGTTTTGGGCCAAGTTTGCTCTGCTACCTTACAGCTTATTTTGTTGCATTTTCTAAGGTGAATATCTCCACAACCGATGATTTTTGGGAGGTAAGAAAAATAATACGAGTTATTTATATCAAGAAGACTAATATTATATTATAATATCAGAAAAGTCAATTTAGCTGCAAGTAACCCTTTAACACGACATGTATTTTCGATACCACCTTTTAGCAACTCAAAGAAAGTAGAAAAACCCAGGGAAAATTTCGATATTATATCAGTGCAATTATAGTATTTTGAAGTTTGTTCTATTTTGAAAGTTATTGCCTTCATTTGGTTTTAAGTTCGTGTTGTCATGGCAGACAAAATTAAATAGATCAACCTGTGAGAATAAAAAAAAATACACCTTTATGCATTGGTTAAGCTACTGATAAGTACAGTAAAACTTGCTCGATAACTTGCAATCAGAGATAAAGTAATTACAGAGAGTGACGTTTTATCATTTTATTTATATGTAACTTTTGCGGTTCTTAGATTCCTAAATCAAAATAATTTCGACGTTTGGTTCATAGAATAAAAAAATAATATTAACACAATATTTTATTCAAACCTTGGAAAACGATTAAAAAAGAAGTAAGTCACTTTGTCAGTTTTATTAATTGGGATTTTTATGTGATCACTCTTCACACATTCTAAAAATAATGTATGTACATTCTCAAATCTTTCAGTATTAGTATAGAATAATTTGCATGACAAAAGTACTTTACGAAGTTTGTTGATATTTGCACTTAGAAATGAGTTTGAACGTCATTACACATTTCAGAAATACAGCACATTATCGTACTTGTAAGAGACGTTATAACACAGGTTTTAAAGGTTAAATTTCCTTATTGTCACTTATTTGCTAAACCGTTCGGGCTTAAAAACAGAAACTTCTCGAGTTCATTACAAATATATAATAGTACTACCGTACTAGAGCAAAGAGGTAAGTTATATGCTTTTAGAAATAAGCTGAGATAGTTCCTAATTTTTTTTTATTACTGAATAATAATTAGGGTATAATAATCGTGGTCAAATTTCTTACTTTGGTAATTTGCTATCGATGACGCTCAGATAAGAGTAAATTGAATCATATCGAATGCACAATCAAAATATTGGAAAAGGTCTGACTTTAAAGTATTTTTAAACATTATAAAAATTTTGCAGTGAGAATTCAATATCACAGTTATTTAGTGACAGATTAAAAATAGATATAAATATATATATATATATTTAAAGTTAAGAGGTTATTCAGAGTTACTTCAAG
>JAQIWE010002843.1:0-12578 GCA_034698565.1 Campodea plusiochaeta | reverse complement strand
ATACATAAGCCGTTTTACTTTTTTCGTTATCTATTGTACTCGTTTTCCCAAGAAATCGTTAAGCTGTGTTGGAAAAGATTATTTCCGCTGTGAAAAAATACTCCATTGAGGAGATCATTGTACTCCATAGGTCATTTTATAAGTGTTAGCTATTTGAAAGTGGCTATTTTAGATCATATTGAGAAACAAAACTTAACCGCAGAATACAAAACTGGGTTTAATCGATAATTTCAAAGAGAGAATAATATGTTTATTTACATACTCTGTTTACATATAGTAAGTTAACAAATGCCATAGAATAACAATATCAAATTGATTACAATAAACTATTTTCAAATTTGTGTTTTTTGTATATGGTTGTTGAGAATGTGGATGGATGAATCCTTTAGCACGCTCATGACCAATTTCTTGGACTAGTTTCTTTTGCAGGGCAAATCTTCTTATAAATTTCTCCATGAAACAGTTAGTAATTGTTCCTCGGGCTCCAATATAGTATAACCACTAAGCGTTTACTGTTTTTTTATTCCAGTGTAAAAGCAAAATTTTGAAACGGTAATAGGTTAGCTATCCCTGTAATTCTACCCATGACTAAATACATCTTCATTTTTCTTTAAAAATATTATTGAAATTCAATATGTAGAAAGTTTCAGAAGTATCCCAAACCTTGGTCGTGTAATAATATAAATATTTCGTCTTTTTCAGATCCCTTTAAAACATGGAAGTTCCGTCAAAATCTGGGAAGTTCCCTTCAAAATACAGTCAGTTACCATCAGCCAATCAAGATGCAGAAATATCCGACGATAATTATTCAGAAGGTGAATCTACAAGCAAGTCGAAGAAATATAAAAGAGTTGAACAGTCTTCGAGCGATGATGAAGAAACTGAAGTTAGTTCGAAAAGATATGAAGATTCCTCAGGCGATGAAAGTCCCCCTGAAAAACCCACCAGGAAGAAAATTCAATATCCAGTAACTAAACATGTAATTAAACCCATGAAGAAATCTACGTATACCGAAACTTCCGATGGTGAACGATTCAACAAGAAATGGGAATTTTCATCAACGGATGACGAATCCGGTGCAGGGAAATCAAAAAAGAAAGCAGCGTCTGAAAGTTCAAGTGGTACTGAAGAAAGTGACGAAGAAACTGAAAGAGCAAAACGTAAGACATATAAATCAGCATCAACATCCACTGATGAAGATGATGAAAATATTCCTCAAAGAAAAGCGAATAAAGTATCCGTTTCCTCTGCTGCTAGTACCAGTACTGAAGATGAATTATCTTCTGAAGATGATTCGACGAATAGGAAGAAGAAACAAAGTACTCGACCCCCATGGTGCTCCAGTACGAAAACAGATTCAATCAAAAATACTGATCGAAGAAAACCCATGTTAGCTGAAACTAATGTTCCCGGATTTTATTTCCTTATGTTAAATAGTAGTCAAGAACAGCAAGCGAAAAAGTTAAATGCGAGACAACAGTTAAATACGAAAGTTACGGAAACTAAAGCTACGTTGCAGAATCACAAACCGAAAATAGCTCCTTATGTTCCATGCCAGCAAAAACGGGCAAGGTCAGCTGATGCGTATAGTAGATCGGGTAAACTTCCTAACATTGACGGTATATCAGGTAAAGTTTCTAGTAATGGTTCAAGAAAAGTTGTGACGTTTCAAGAGCCAGAAGAATGTCTTAATAGAAATAAGAATATGTCAAGTTGTTCAGGGTCTCCCACAAAAGGTGCATCAACGGTGTCTTTGGACGAATCGGAAACAAATTACGGTAGTTCATCCAATTCTCGGAAAGGTGCAACTCCTCGAATCCTTTCCCCAATTAGAACTTTGATTGATGAAAGTAAGAAAAACTCAGAAAAGAATTTGAACGTTCCGTCATTTTTTACTCCAGAAACCGTTTTACACTTTGTTGAGAAAGCGAAAGAACTTATATTTGATATCGAACAAATGTCACGTCCATTTCTGAACGAAATTAAATCAATTGAAGAAACAACGTCAGAAGTTATTGTCGACGGAGTCAAAAATTGCGTAACGAGTAGCGAAGATTGCATCGATTTTAATATACGAAAACATGAAATTATTCCAGGTATCTTCGATTCACCACCAGAACTCGGAAATATTGATTCAGTTGATATTAAAATTCTGGATGAGTCGTCAGCGAAAACCGTATGTAAAATTAATCTTGATGATATAAAACCCATCAGTTGTACCAGCGACGAATTTGGTTCAAAATCTGAACCGGTCAGTTCCGAAAGTAAGAACGAAGTTAAGAATTTAATTCGTGAATATAAAAAATCTCCAGATAGTAAGAAAATGCCAAATAAAATGAAGAAAAGCGGTAAGAAAGGTGGAGTAAAGAGTATATTTAAAGGTTTTACTAGCATGTTCAAACGGAAAAAGAGTACACCATTACAAATAACTGTTAGTGAATGAACAAATATGATTGTGCTTTATTAAATAAGGCTTTGTTTACAAACTGATAGTTTTTTTTAAGGGTTTCTGTGGTAGATTTAGAAGATTTTCTTTAATTAATCGGTGAAATATGAGTTTTAGAGAGAGAATATATGTTTATTTACATACTCTGTTTACATAATAGTAAGTTAACAAATGTCACAGAATAACAATATAAAATTAATTGCAATAAAATATTTTCAGATTTTGTTTTGGAATATATATCGTTGTGCAAAATGTGAATTGAATCCTTCAGCACACTCACGACTATTTCTTGAACTAGTTTCTGGGATACTTTACTATCATCCCGGGTCTATAAAAGGGCTCTCAGAACCGAACCTAATATGAGCCTAACCTAACCTGACCAAACCTAACCTAACCGAGAATGGATATTAACCTATCCGAGAATAGAGATTGGCCTATCCGAGAATGGAGATTGGTCTATCCGAGGATGGAGACTGACCTATCCGATCAACACGGGATGGTACTAAAGTAAAACCCTAGTTTCTTTTGAAGGCCAAATCTTCTTATAAATTTCTCCATGAAAAAGTTAGTGATCGTTCCTCGGGAGCCAATGTACAATCCAATAAAGAGTGAATTTCATTATTTGGGTAAGAAAAAAATTAAAAAATCAAACTATCTTTGTTAGTACTGCATTACAGTATTTTGTTGAAATAAGAATTTATAAATGATGTAACTACACTGGCAGTAAGAATGACTGATTTCATTGTTATAGTATAAACTGTTAGAAACGTTTCGTGCATAGTAATGTAGTATAGAATAAATAAGTCTGGATACAAAGTTTTATCCGGTTAGAATTTCTTTATTATTAATATTCTGCTTTATTACTCCAGCTCTACATTATTATTACAAATACACAGGCAGGAAGTTTCCACGTTGAACTTACTCGAATTTAGAAGGGCTCAGTTGGACTAACAAGGATTAAGTCGGTCTGAGGCGACTGAAAAGAATTTACTTGGACTAACAAGGATATAAGGACTAATAGGTATATAAGGACTAACAAGTATATAAGGACTAACAAGTATATAAGGACTAACAAGTATATAAGGACTAACAAGTATATAAATACTAACAACTGAAAAGGAATTATTGGGACTGAAAATGACTGGAATGACAAAGAATAAGTGAGGGCTTAAAATAGGTAGTCTCAATTAAATTCAGCAGTCTACCGGACTGCTGGTCCGAACTGATTGCTGGCCAACCCCTCACAAACAAAACATATAGCACATTTACTTCTTGATATAATTTTGACACCACCCATCAAACCAAAACATTAAAAAAATACTTCCTGCCACGTGGTCTTTTAGTAGCACCATTTGGATCTCAGCGCCGTTCCATTACTCCATACAAAAGATGCCGTTTCCTCACTTGGGAATGTCCAGTAGTCAGTCTTAGATATATTTTTGAAGAAAAGACCAATACAAAAAGGAAGCGAAAAATCCAGAGCGATATATTCTTCACCTTCATAAAAGTAACTTCCTCTCGTACTTCCGGCAGTCAGATGGATTGATAGACTAAAAGTAAATTCTGGATCTCCACGAGTGGCAGTTGTGATTTATTGTTCATGTGGGTATGTCAGATGAACTTGTAAATATATCATTTTTGTGTTTCAAATAATGGATTTTACAGAGTATAAAATAATAGACAACGAGTGTATTGTTTTTCTGAACTTCTAAACCTCCGAAAAATCATTAACGTTATCATGCATTTTTGCTGTCATTTATGAGAATATTGTTCTTCAAGTTTATGTATATGATCGTTTTACAACTACATTTTGACGACGAATTCAATTTACAATCCAAATTAAGCATATAGTTTTTCCAAATCAAGAACCATCGGGCTGGGCCTTATTTCAAAATAACTTACAAGACAACATGGAATATCCATTTTCCCACTCTTTCTCCAAATAAATTAAAGAGGTTTGTTCAAATTATTTTTTTCTTTGCATTTCCAATTAGTGTGAGTTATATAATTATACAATAAAAGTATTATTTTACTCTTTTCCTTCCTAAATCGGCAAATTGAACTCCGAGTACATGAATAACTTACTCGATTCAAGATTAAATATTGCAGAATAATGTCACTTTAAGCAAAACAAACTTTTATGGACACCATGAAGCATGAATATCTCGATCCTAAAATGCAGTGAAAGAGTGTAATATTGCAAAGCGTATATGTTAGTAGGATTGCATATATCTCAAGGATATGCAAACAAGAGCTGTTGTGTTATAGAGAATGAATGAAAAGTCAACTATTTGCTTTTTCTTCGTACAACATTAATTTTTACTTTAAAATAATATTATTTTCATGATTTTCATACGCAGCATGATTTTTACCAACAGACAATAAATTATTTCCATTTAAATCAGTTTTACTCTATTTTAACGGTACGATATCGATTCATAACAATACATTTTTATTTAGAGACTTGTAGAACCTTTGTTTTAAAATTATGTTTTTGTTGTAATTAAAGCGAGAAAGTCTTTATGCTATTATCAAACAAAGCATCTGTTAGTGTAGCAGAATTCCACGTGTCTCTAAATCCCCAATTACGTCACTGAATGTGGCAACAAAGCACGTCGAACATCAGTTATCATCATTTTTTTTCTATAATAGCATGATAGTCTAGGCAGTCAGGCACATCAGTTGTCTAATGACAATCAATTCACTGATTTGTACGAATGATACAAATATAGTCAATGAGAAACTGTAAACAGTCCGCCAATAATCAATAGTCAAATAGAAATCAGTGGAAGGTTTTTACAGCATGAACCTTTTAAGAAAATATATGCTAGGACACACATGCACCAGCATCTGTTTTGAAGACAGAAGTGACCAAACGTCAACGGTGAACTTGCGGCAGGAACATGCTTTCCAATTTTTATCTGTTTGCGTTCAGTTGACTCACTGTTCTAATGGACGAATTGTTCTGTATCAGTTCCGTATAGAATCTCTCCGCGAAAACAATTTCAATAAGAGATGAAATTCTTTGGCAGAATATCTTGTGATTCGTTTAAACACGTTTAACTCGTTTAACTCTTGTGATTCGTTTAAACACTTTAATCTCACTTTTAATGATTAGTATAATTCAATATTTTAGTGGCAATACTATAGCTAAATGCGGCGAAAAGGGATTAGGAATCTAAGAGTCAAAAATGTAAAACTTAGAAACATAAACAAATTCTTATATATTTAAATTAATGTTTCCCGAAAGTTCATCTTTGAACGCTGAAAAGGATATTTTATATGTCAGATACAGAATTTAAATGGTAACGCCATTCATAGATATAGCGAGTAGTAAGTTAATAAGAAAAACATAAAATGCTGATGAGAAATGAAAAAAAAAAACATTTAGATTTACTTTCCCCGATTGTTGATCTTTGGAAGCATAAAAAAGACAGTTTATAGTTCATGGACTCAGGAACAGGGGGGAGGGGCAGAGTAGGCGATCGCCCACCCTAATATCCCTTACACCTAAAAAGAAACAAAAGAATGCAGATATCATAGTGAAAGCTAAAGAAACATTAGAAAATTGGAGTCGAATTTCATAAAATCTAATTAAAAATAGCCTAAAAAAATTGTAATTTTTATTTTCAAAATTTTCCTCGCTCGCGCCTACAATGGTGACGCTTCGCGGACAGTCTGCGACGCTGCGCAATTATTACGTCTACGGAAACTTCGCCAGTTAACCATCATAAAATTGCCAAAGAGAAAAACTTGTGAAGATTTTGTTGATATTATTAAGTTGATATTTTCAAAGTCTCGCCCACTTGTCCCTGTTATAGTTGAGTTTCCGGAATTCTGATGGCAACACATTACAGTGAAAACCTTTCATAGATCCTAATTCCCGTCTTTCCGTGAAATTTTACATTTTACAAACCTGTCGTTGATATCCCTCTTCGACGCATAACTACTGTTTATAGATTTTAGTGCATAATACTGAGAACCACAGTGAAGTAAAAAGATAAGATTTGAGGGATTGTAAAGATCAGAATATTCATCATTCTTGCTAGAATATAAATACCAATGAAACAGAAATCAACAAATTACAAACACTCTCCGTATATTCACAATCAGTACATTAATTTCATCGATTTATTTTACAAAACAAAAGTCATTAAAACGAAAATATTTCCTATATACAAATAGGACTATCTGGTAAACTCGTAAGTTTCCTAATGTCTCTCTTTGTTAAGTCACATTCACTAAAGAGTTTGGCGCAGACGTCAATATTGTTGGTTAACTTTCCTAACAGAGCTGCATTGTCGTACAATGATGTTAAATCAACCAAATCAGGGTTTCCTCCCAATTTCTTTTGTTTGTCACTGAAATGTAGCAAGAAAAAAATATCATGAATTAATATATAGAACAATACCACGTTAAGTACAAGAGTTTTTCATCGATCACAATGTCAAAGGAGGAGGAGAAGTATATTGCTTACCTAAAAAAATTGGAATTTGTAATGTGGTCAAATTTTAGTCATAATAATTAAAATATTAGCTCAATTATCCTTCTTTTTTATTTTCACAATTGAAATATTTAATAATAAAGAAATACATTTTTCTAGTTCAAATGAATTATGATTCCTATTTTTTTTTAATATGTGTCTTCATCTAAGTCAAGGTAGGGAATTAACATGTCAGAGCCTTACTATTTGCCATGGTATAAATAAATTATTATTATTATTATTATTGAAGATGTGGTCAATTTCAAGTCAAAGTAGTTTAAAAATGAGCTCGATGGCTAACTTTTTTTCTTCTTCTTATTTTGAATATCTGCTTCAAAAAATAAATAATGTTATTTCTTTTTACACTTTCAATTATTGTGGTACCAAATTTTTTTAGATTTCCTGTTAGTATTGGCAAACTTATCACCTGTAAAATTCCATGACAAGTTTTTCAAAGCTGTTCATGTTAGGATCATCTTTTCCTTTGGCCATAATTTCACAAATAGCTCTTGGAAGACACATGTTTGTATCAAGTTTCCTGGACAGTTGTAAATAAGTTGTAATATCTTCCTTAGATCCTGAGCGACCAGTATCATCAACTGAACGTTTACCTGTGGGAAAAACAACAATAAATCTTTAGCGTATTATATCCGGTAAGAATTTTTTTATATGGGAAGATTTCTTTTTCTCTGTATGCCAATTTTTTTAAGCTTCAGTTGAAATATTTTGATCTGAAAAACTTCTAATTTTGAACAAAATACAAATGATTCTCTTATTAATGAAACCATGAAGTAATGATGAATTTATGATGAAATTAAATAAGTTCAGAATGTTTCAAACTAATTTACTATTATAGTAGAATAGAAACTTTATTACTGTTTAGACCTTTTCCCATAAGTATCTATATAGTTCCCAATGTTCGCTGCGGGGCAGCATGTCATAAAGTAGTCTTAATGATAGTTTAATTGTAAAGTAAATTCTATTGCTCACATACGAACATAATTCATTACAATTTATTAAGGAAGTTAGTGTCATCGATCATATAATTTAAGTATAATTTTATGGCATACAATTATGAAAACTGTAAATATATTGAAAAACAGTGATACCTTGTTGTAAATTTCGAGTGACATTTGAAGTATATAATTTTATATTGATATTTGAAAGTAAGATCTTTCTAATATTGTGTTTCTTGTTTTACCACTTCTAATGAAGTAATGATCTTTATCTCACAGAAAAGTCCAATATTATTATGCAACAATATTTTGGCAATATCTGTATTAGGACATTTTTGTTATTCATCACCCACTTATTGGATAGTTGGAGCATGTAAAAAGTGGTTTTATTACTTAGAAGACAACATAGATAAAGAAGAGACACTCAAAACGGTAGTTTAAATATTTTATGTAAGAGATAGAATTAATGGTAAATACCCTCGTATATACAGAGTGGGCCAAAAAATGGAACACGTGGTTGAAATGTAATAAAATCTGAAATATTGAAGGTAGAAAGTTGAAATAAAAAGTAGATGAAAGAGCATGTTGTTTTCGTTCAGAAAATATATGGTTTGATAAAAGCCATAACGTATTACGTCAGATACGGCCTCTTATATAAAATAATAAGTGGACATTGATAATAACGGAAATTTTAGAACGTCAATGTTTTTCTTGGTTTTTCAGCTAAAAAGTGACAATACTTTAAGTAAAATAAATTTATGCCATTTTTGATAAAAAATAATGTCTTTCCGTACACAATAATTTTCATTTCTGTTCATTTTTTACAACCCTATGCCCTTTAATAATTATGCTGTGGCATATTGTTGCAATATATACTATATACAAAGCAGAAAGCACACTAACGTCGTATGTCGAAAAGTAGTTTAAAAAAAGGCCATATGCTGTAATGAAATATGGATGCTGGTCATAAAACCATATATTTTCAGAAACATAATAAGACACACTTTCATATGCTTTGGATTTCATTTTTCAAACTTCAATATTTCAGAAATTATTCCGTTATAAAGATGCCGTGTCCCAATCTTTTGGCCCACCCTATTTATATATAATTCATATTTTATATATTTACTTTACTCAAACTGATCGCATACTGAACTCAAAATCACTTTTATAGTTATTTGAACATTTCTCCTATGAGCAGATATTGTTTAGCAAAAAAAATATTTTACACGGATTTATTCAACTTTCCTTCAGGTATATATAAACAAGATTGACTTTTATTACTGCATAAGAGAAGTCCAAGCAACTTTCAATATCCGCTTTAAAATTCTATAAAATGTTTGAACTTTATGTGATTTCCAAGGAAGCACTTTTTGGATGCCGCAAGATGTTGAAATCACTATACTAAAAATACACGTAATTATGTTTATTCAAATGGAGTATGTAAATATTGTTAGTAAATACAGTAGTGAGTAAATAGTAACCGTTCATAGAGTTCGCTGATATTAAAATCACAGGTACACACGACAAGCTGATTAAGGAATACAGTCAACTTCATTGTATACGAATTTATTTCAAATATAAGACAAATCAATATATCTGTAAGACTATGATATTAAAATTTGAAAGCCATATAAAAGCTAATTATTCAGGGGCCACCTGTACATGCACTCTTCTCAAATCGATAAAAAAAGAGAAACCATCAATTTGTTAGTTAAAAAAGAACCTGTCACATTTACATTGTTTGCAGCCCTCCATTATAATGTTACGGGTGAATGCTAACACACAATTAATAGAGGTTCCAATTACAACAGCGTAGAAAGAACGAAATAAAAGATTTTAAAAATGGAATTTGATTGTTGCAGTGTTACGCCTAAGAAGCAGATGGAAATAAATTGCTAATTCAATTTTTCATTCGTTGAATACCGTAAATGTGTTCGATGAAGAAATTATTGAATTATTTGAAGGACATTTTAATGGCATGCTTTTTCTTAGTTTTAAAAGTGTATTGTGTGTGATTACATGAAAAATGTGCAGTATCCCCTTCATTATTTTGATATAAAAGTGTTTGAATATTAGCGTACAAGCAGTAAAAAAATTGTTAGATTACAAAATTGCTGCTATTATAGTTTTCCCAATTTTTATATATATATATATATATATATATACTTATTATTTCGAGATTGACTATGAACTCTCATTATGAAACAAAAGTACAAAACTTCTAGATGCTATTATATTTAAAAAAATGTCAAGCACTTTCATGTAATAATTATTGTAAGAGTGCATTTTTTAAAAATATATACACTATCATTATCCTCAGATTCAGTGTGTTTCCATCAAATTTTCTATACATCATATACAGAGTACTGTACCTCAATCCTTGCTAACTCTGTTAGTTACATCGAGCCAGTGGCAACAGAGCGAGCTTCTTTATCAAATATTGTATAGATTATTATTTATGTTACGAGTTAAATCAATCATGCAGCAGTATACTTTCTGGTATGCTTATTTTGAAAGGAAACAAGAATTATGTATGTTGTAAATAATAATAAATAATTTAGCATATTAAATAATAGGGCTATGAAGTATATTATGAGCATAGAAAAAAAATTATCAAAATAACCCCATAATGTTGCTATGAATCTTACGTTAGTTTTGTAATCAAACATTTTGAAAATATAAGCGAACCCTTGATACTATCTACACACCGATCAATGATTTGACTTGACAAGAAATGAAATAATTATGATAAAGATTTCTTTTATATTATATATATGCAATATGCATGGTGTATGCAAAAATGATTTATTACTCATTTTATCCTAATATGATTTCCCCCAGATTCGTTAAAACTGCATCTGTCAATCACTCAAACCATTATATTTGCATTCGTAATAATAATAATGATGAGGACAGTTCCATTATTTCTTCGACAATAAGTGTGAATTTTAATAAGAAGGGAGGAATTGTAGTTGAAAATTAAAAGGGTAACGAACCCGTGCTGGTGATTGTAATTTACATTGAATTGAATATTTTATAAAATTGTGCTATGAGCACAAGAATGATGAATTGACGCAAATTTTTAAAAGGTGGAAAAGTCGCCAAAGAAAGTTATCAAAAGAATCTACAGCAGTTACTTATACAAACAGCATATTATAATAATAACAACTGTGGGTTATCGGGCTTATATTGTGCAGTTGATGGAAATAATATTGTTTTACCAGGTATCTTGTGTCAGTACCTCAGTCAATACTCTTGGTTGTTCTTTTGATGTTATTCGAGTTTCAAAGGAGACTTTAACATGTGCATAGAGGCGATAAAATTAAGTTATTAACAAATTAAATATAACTGACCACATTTACATGATGTATGGAATTTCAAATTCTAATGAATGCATTCATATTATTCAAATATTGTAATTTTGCGAAACAAACATGTCATAGAACTTTTACGAAAACATGAAAATGAAAATGTGCCATCGTTATATAAAATGAACTAAGGACTTTTAAAACATGGCAAGATAAAAGTTGTGATATATCCAAGTAAGAATAAATTAAAGAAGTTATAAAAGAAAATAATGAAAGAAAATGGAGATCATGTTATTTCTATCCCAGTACTTATTATTTTGATGATATGAGCATGATGATTAAGAATTAGTGAAAGTTTCTTGATTCTATTTTTGGATCTGCAACTAAAGAATTATGTAGTTTACATCAAGAGTAATATTCGGAAAGTATTTCATTAACTTTTTCGTCTTGGGAAAAAGTTGCACGATAGACAGTTCCTTCTCAGAGAGATGTATGACTGCTACATGGTAATTATTATTAGGTCTATCATAGCCTAATTATTATTATGTATAATGGAGTCTGTTATTTATATATAAAGCTTCTTAAAATAAGTTAATGTGATTTCTCTAAATATGAAAAAAGTAAACAATAAATTCTTAATTGAACTTAATAGAAAATCATTGACGAGTAACTTGTGCTTCATTTGAAACGTAAATAATGTAAAAAAAAAACATGTGAACCAGCTATTTGGTTTCACGAATCTATCAAATAACATTATTTTCAAAGATGTTGTTAAGTACAGTATAAACGTATAAAAAATGGCATCAGATATTCTTATGACATAGATTACGAGTATTTTCAAAACAAGTTTTCTAATATTCTCAAAGTGCATAATTATGAAATAGTGAATTTGAGGAAGCTTATAAATTTACAGGTATCAAACAAAACTTGTTATTCTCATAATGTCTGAAAAATTGTATATTGGTTAATTCATTTTGTAAACGATATTCTGCATTGAATTACATGATTTAAATTAGCCGTGAAGAATAGAGATAAAATATTAAATATAAGAAAAAGGATTAAATATATTCATTAAAGCACTAACGTGGAAAGATAAATATATAATAAAGAAGCATAATACCAGACTGAAGTTTTTTCCGAGCTGTGGGTGAATCAATTTAAAAATTTATATCACCATGTTGTGGGCTAATGCTCTCTGCAAATTCATATTACTCGTAATATAGTTAGCAAATCACATACTCTTTTGCTCGATGACCTGAAGGCTGAAGAAAAGCGATTACATTCATTATGAAATGAAGCAATCGTTTAAAATATATTTCATTGCAATATTAAAATATATTTCATTGCAATATTAAAATATATTTCATTGCAATATTAAAATA
>JAQIWE010002842.1:0-12581 GCA_034698565.1 Campodea plusiochaeta | reverse complement strand
GTGTTTTGAAGTGGTCTAATCCATATTTTCAAGATGAATTACTATCAAGAAAAGCCACTGAATCTCCGAAAATCAATCAATGCACTTAACACGGATGCTTACACGCGGTTATTGCTTTTTATGTATGCCTGCAGAGAAATATTAACTTACAGTGGAATATGACAACGACATCAAATCCTTGTTTCTGCCCTATATAAGGAAGAACTAATGTGAGAAACAAATATTAAATACTATCACAAATTATTGAATGCCTCAACCGATTGAAATGAAACATCAATCATTTTCAGAAGTGAAACGTGTAGCTCTACAATGTCACACTGTCATAAAGCAACTCTATAGTTGCATTATTATTATTATTGTAACAAAGTTAAAAATAATACTTTTCACCTCACCCTAAAATGTAATAAAGGTTATATTGGGAAACATAAGATTTTTTAATGTCGTAATATTCAAAGATTAAAAAAGCATTTGCAACAAAGCTACAAATGAAGAAACACCAAAATATTTTTATGAAAAAATAAACCAGAAAAAACATTCATTTGCAAAAGTGAACCAACTGAATCTTCTGCAAGTGGAAGTACGGTCGTTCGTATATAGCAATGATTTACAGAATGAGTTCAAACTTACCTGAAAGCTGCACTAATATGATGATTTTCTAGGACTGCACGGTCATTATATAGTAGTGCCGTATCGGTACCGGACATAACATGAAAGTTGTTCGTAGTACCATTGTGGTCGTAATCGTGAATGAGGGCGGCGATTAATGTTGCGAAGATTTCGAGATCGCTCAACCAATTCTGGAAAATTAAGGAAACAAAGGAAATGTTAATTTTCATATTATATACGACTAATCTATAATGAATTCGTTGTGTACTATACATTCGATATTTGCCATTACAAATTTACAATAATCAAACAGGATAGTATTCTTGTAATACTTTCACGTATATCATTTTATATAGTATAGAATAGCTTTATTAAACAGGTAAAACCTTTACAGAAAAACCAGTTTTTGACTAATAATAATATAGCACATTCCATGTAGAAATATATCATAAAAACATGTTATTGAGCCTCAGTCAATAATCATAATTGTTGATCTGAGATATTGCTGGTTTGCTGTTTACAATTATGTATATTGTTAATTATTGTTTTCTCTACAATGTATATAAAAGATTCAAAGTATTATTATAATTATATTCACTCATTTATTTTGTCTTCTACCAGTCTAACAGCGTTCAAATCAGACCATTCCAATCTCAATTCCATGAATAAACATAAATAAACAAACAGATGTAATAAAGACAGCGAGTTACCTACTATATAATTTGTTATGTGCCTGAGTTCTCTACATTCATTGGAACTCAGTTATTTGGGAACAAAATAATAAGGCTTGTTCCTTATGCTTCTTGGAGCAAGCTTAACAGGGAGCTTGTGGAAATTTGGAGTACTTAGGAGAGATAGAATTCATGAACTAAATTTCATATGAAAGGGGCTAAAGAACTGTAAATTTTAAGACTAACTATATTTCAATATCTTTACACTCGATTTTTGTACAGGTGAAAAGAAAAAGAAAAAACATGGGGATTTTCTACTTTTTTAACCTGCAAAAGAATCCGTGTTTTCTCTTCTTCTTTTTCCTGTAAAAAATCGAGTTTTAATGATACTGAAAAATATAGTTAGGCTTAAGTTCTTCATGCCCTTTCATATGTAATTTAGTTCATGAAATTCAATCAATCCTAAGTACTCGGAATTTGAGTAAGCTCCCTGCTGGGAAGCTTGCTCCAAGAAGCATAAGGAACATGTCTTATGGGTTCCCACATAACTGAGTTCCAACGAATGTGCTGAACTCAGTTAGGCATATAACAACTATACAATAAGAAAATGTTGAAGATTGTTTCATTTCTGACTTGTTTCATAATGACCATGGGTTACGAAAATTGAATCGAAGTTACATAGAAAATAAGGTAATACTTCACCACTTGAATAGTGACACAATAAAAGACAGAAAAGTGAGAAACGTAGCATTAAAGCCCTTGTTTAAGAAACCGAAAGTACAGTATTAGCATCCATCATGTCCAACTATATAGTAAACCACACAAACATTTATTGGTTGACGGATTGTGAGCATCATCTCTTTGATGTGAGTGAGAATTCTTTGATCCCCTTTGATCCTAGTGTGAATGTCGATATAATTCCATCTTCCAATGATGGGGGTTTGTGAAGAGAAATTCACTTCCTGGACTTTCAAAGCAGAAATGGAGCATCAAACGTTTCGGTAAAACAGGATTCAGATCGACATCATATTATCACTGTGTGGCTATAATACTGGCTGTGTGGCTATAATTATATTAAGAGAGTATTGCCATATTGAACTTGATAAAATGAAGTGACGCATAAAAGATACCAATACAGTAATTTTTAACCTGCTTATCTATCACGCCTAAAACGGAAAATAATAAATGTAACTTTGGAGCAAAAATATAGAAAATCGAATAACATTTTCGGCTTCATCATGCGTGACCTTTTGTTCACAACTCTAAATCCTAATACTAAAAAATATAACAAAGGAATTCAACATATAATTTTTACTACAAGTAACATTACATGTCTTCAATATTTTTGTCTTAATTAAGGATATACATGTATTTGTTGAACGAAAGTATATACAGTCATATCACAATACTTTTCATATACACTATGTAGCAGCATCAGTAACATGATTTGCAGGAACTTCTTTTTCTCATTATTGTAATCTAAAGAAATTTAGTATTTGAAACTAATAGTGGTACAATAGTAAAATATTTCGTCATTCTCCGTTTTGTAATAAAAGAGAATTTCAGAAATATTGCCCTAGAACACTTGTACTTCTCGTTGAGAATAATGCTTCTTCAGTAGCACATTACAGAACGATGTAGTTTCCAGACCAAGAGAAGTGTATTTGCAATGACAGAAATAAGACTGAAACTAACTACTTCTAGAATACAACTTCCAGCAGTGATGCTTTCTTGTACAGTATACGTGATCACGTGATCGCAGTCATGAATTTAAATGAGATGATGTGGTTGTTCTAAAACTTGATCTTTCCTCAATATAATGAAAGTGCAATAGTCCACGCTGCAACAGTAATAGTAGGAAACGATCGCTTCCTGGTAATAGTTATTGTAGATTATTATGGATAATATTATTATTATGGATAATATAGTATCATTCTGTAAAGAATACTTGCTACACTGTGTCTCATCATGAATTCTAATGGTCTTTTAAAGTACTCGTTCTAGTCGTTCAAAGTATTGTATCATGCAAAATGTAGATTAGTGTGTCTGTATGGTATAAGAACTCGTCGAGAAAAACAAGAACATTAGAAACCGACATCTTATTTTGACGTTCGCGACTATTCCACTATTGAAAATTATTTTGACTTTTATTGGATTCCATGTTAAAATATCATTTATTACACTATTTTTAATGTATAATGAAAACACAGAAGTCAATATTATGCTTTTGAGAGATATATATTTTCTGTTCTAAATGGAAAATATCTTAAGAGTTAAATTATAATACTGCTGAGTAGATACACGAATGAGCGCTGATGTAAAGAAAGTGACCATACAAAATATAATGTGCTTAATCTACGAATGATTATAAGTTTGTCCATCTACTGTAAATATCCTGATTCGTTTTAGTTTACTGCTGATTGAAGGGAATTGGTGGAAAATGCACCTTGTGATAAATCACAAAAATACTTTATTTGCCCAAATAAACAGCATGTTATTGGTCTTTCCAAATTTCATTTATGTACAGTTAAGTAAGGGTTAACTCTTTCGCTACAGGCCACAGGAACTTACTGTATATACATTGGAGATGAAGTAATCAGCACGGTGCTTTCATTAGTGTTAACACCAAGGGCTTTCATCCGCGTAGTATTAGGTTCAGCGAACCCTTGCAGGCCTTGCTGTTTTTTTTTTAAAGTTTTGCTATACGCTTAAGTAATTTAGTAATAACCAGTATCGGAATTGGGACGTTATGCGTCTCAGCCTGATGTACCAAAATTAGACCAAGACGACTACTTCATTTACAATTATTTTGATTAAATTCAATTAGTGTCTGTTCCTGATATCTCAAAAACTAATTATTCTACAGCAGAGTCGTACATAAATCCCGAGACACCAGTAGCACAACATTTATTTACATCCCCTTAATTCAGGGCAAGCTGTGTTTTGGAATAACCTTCTTTTAGGATTTCTCATGAACGAAGTTGTTATTGATCAGTTGATCGCGTTAATTAAAAGTTCTATATGATAGTTAATATGTCAAGTTATACAACTTAACTCAAGTGAACTGTAGAAGTGTCACTGACGACTGAGTTGAGAAAGTAAAGCTTTTTTTATGGGAAGTAGAATATGTTTAGCAAAGCATAACAATTATTTTCTCAATTGTGAACTTTTTTGAAGAATTGTTATATATATTTACTTTTTCTACTATCAATCAAGCGCTCAAAAAATCATCTGAAACATCTCAAGGAAATAATTTTTTTATTGTGCAAGCTTTTAAAAATACAGTTCACTTGAACATTTGTTAAAAATTCACTTTGACTCGTGGATTGTTTCCAACAAGAAGTTGCCTCGCTCTTGAATTACACTCTAGGGCTGCAACTGCAAGAATGCAAATGCAAGTAATCTTTAGAAGATTCTAAAACTACCTTGACTTCTTTAACAACAATCCTGCTGTATACGTGTGAAACATGGCAACATGCTGTTAGTATAATACTGCAAATCTCTAAAGACCAATGAAAAAGAATATTTTATTCATACCAAAAATTGGATTTGATTATAGAAAAGGTTTCATCGAGTGCGCTGGGGGCTGGATAGAGTTACCGTTTTGTGATTCCATGCAAAAGAGTTGTGAAGAAAAATATTTATATCATTTTATTTTCGTGATATAAATATGTTTTTATTGAAAAAAAAACGTACAATAAAATGTATGTTCAGCAAATTTATAATTATGTTTATATTGCTCTAAATGCTATTCACTATTGATTACTTCTTATATCACATAGATGTCCTATATTATGTATTTTTATTTTATTTTATCAAACCTATTGCACGGTTGTACCAAATAAACAAATAACACTGTAAAATGAGAATTTAAAACTCAAAAAGTTTTATTCCATTAAATTCTGAAAATATCGTGAAATAAGTGTCCACATGAAAGTATACTCACACATTTCTAGCAGTTTTGCATAATTATAAATAATTCTATATGCATGTGCTGATAGCTTGTTGCATTCAGTGGTTTTTTTCTTATGGATGTTTTTGTTGGCTGACATGTACAGTGCTTGGTAAAGTTTTTTAAAATTGTCTAAACTCAAAGATCTCAAGCAAAAGATGTAAGATAAAATTGCTTCAGTTCATAAGAAATTATGTTAAAGAGAGTTTGCACTATCTGAGTTGTCTACAGATGTGCCTGTTCAGACGAATCCGATTGTATAAGAGCGTTTATACATATCTGGTATTAATATTAAACCTTTTTTTTTGTGATGAACTTCATCTGCATGTTTAAATGCTCTTTTTTAGATGCAACCTGCAGCGCATCTATTGTCTATAGTATAGGCATCTATTGAGGATCTATTGTCCTCGGTGTGTCCGTCTGTTCCTCGCAATAAACAGCTCTTAAAAGCGTGCTAGGGTATAGGGAAGTATACAGAAAAAATTCTCAGAAAAAATAATCCAGTTCACATTTTTATTTTCGAGTCGATCGATCGAATTTTGGCTAACATCGAGGCGATAAATCCGATAACAGCACGAGATAGGTATAGGGGAGTCATATATTTATTCGAAGGACGATTATATTCTGATTTCAGAAATGGTTTAATTTTTAAAATTCGAGAACAATTCGACGAATATCAAATTGGTCAATATTTCACGAATGTAAAGTCGATATATCCAACAACGGCCACATCTGTAGGTATAGGAAAGTATAATAGTAAAAGCTCTCAGTAACATATTGTCATGCCACATATTAATTTTCGAGTCGATTGATCGAACTTTGACGAATATCGAATCCATAATATTCCGATAACTTTTAGAGACAGGTATAGCAAACTATAAAACAATAATTCGAAAGACAATTTATTCTGATTCTAAATAAGTGTCTATTTTATGGTTCATTTTTTTTAAATGTTTTCATAAAAACGCTGTCGGTCGCATCTTTATTAACGCCAACAGCGTTTAATTCTACTTGTTCCTTCTGTAGGCAGATGACACATAAAAATACAAATAACTTCTAGCAAAAAGGTAACTAATGATATTAGATAAATATCGTTATCTCACATTAACGTACAAAATGATTTGCAGAAATCTCCTTTCAGACATTTCAAATCGCTGAGTTTGATCATAACATATCTGAATTTGTGTTCTGCTTAGAGAAAGAGAAATATAATGCGACACCTCTAACAGATAACTGGGAACTACGTGGTTTGGTCATTCAGAGAGCGGAGATAACTAAATAAGCAATATATTTATTTCCACATTTTGTCCGTTAGTATAAAGTACCATCAGACTTTTCTGATGACAGACTTACAGGCAACTCTGAACATGTTGTTCTGCTTTGGTTCATAAGTTATGACAAAATCAAATAGTAAGTTTAATATGGGCACACTCTGAATATGAAAAGTGGAAATACTATTTTATACTATTCTAGTTAGTTCGATGATATTTGCTGTTACAAAAATGGCGATAAGCTCTAAAATTATGTAAAGCATAATATTCTAAAACGGAAACAAACCTTTTGCAAAAGTTTCACAAAAAGTATACATGCATGTATTTACATAATTATTATAAATTTATTTTACTATTTGAAACACGAAGGCATTTCAAAAAGTGGACACTATCACAATTTTAGTTTTCAATCTTTTATAAAGCGTTCCTTGGTACAAATATAACCTACTACCACATAAAATGTCGCTATTTTGTAATCCCAAAGTAATTTAACGTATCGGCAATTTCTCTCTTTCCGCGAGAATGAATAACAATTTCCTGATTGAACAAATAAGTATAGGAATCTCACCGAAAAGAAAAACATGTAATTAGGTAACAAAAAAATCTATCATAAAAAACACTGACGTAAACCACAACTTTCCTCTGCTTTTATATTTTAATTGCCATTCCAGAATGTTTTCATATAAAAATATTCCGAAAGTAATTAATCTTCACTGAAATGATCTCTTAAATACTTGTCACTATATATATATACGCTGTGAGTGGTATGAATATTAATGGACGCAACCATGTCAGGAAAGAATTACATTTTCTGCTTTAGCACTTGTCACCAAAAACCATGTGACAGTTGGGTTTCAAAAGTTTTCCATACAATTTTTTGTACGGTAGCAGCAGGCTACCTATTCAGATGAAGTTGGTTTTCACTCGCTATAAAAATTGCGTCAAATACAGTTTTGGGTTGGTATATCTGATAATCGTTGTATGACAAACAAAATACTGTAAGTCAAAGAATTTTTTTACGACTTCAATAAGTAGTTACTTTATGCTTCCGAGGGACTGTCAATCAGTGGTGTCGCCAGAAATTGCCCAATAGGGGGACGGAGGGGCACTCCACTGAGAAATATCAAAAAATGTCCGACAAGCAAGGATTCCAATCCCAAGCAACTGGAAATTAACTAACTTTGCTGAAAGTATTAGAACTGCAGTAATCTAAGAAAAAAATGTAAAATAACACCAAAATACCGATATTTTTGACAGTTTCGGAAAATTTTGTCATAATATATGCGCAAATATTAGCTTAGTAAATATTACTTGCAGAGGATAATTTTTTTTATTATTAATAAATAAAAAAAATTGTCATTAAATTTAGTCCGAAAATTTGCCATGCACTTGCCCGATGGGGGAGGGGGGAGGGCATGATTTTGAGAATTTGAGGCGCTACACTCAGCAGGGTTCCTCCTCCTTTACATGTCTCGGCGCATGCTCTGATAGGTTAAAAAACTTCAATCAACACGTACTGAAAACCTTAGTTCCAAATACCCTCAACAGATGCATACCGAGGTACTACCATCGCGAATGTCAAGAACTGCTATTAAAGTGAAAAGAATTTTCATTCTTTCATTTTATCCAAAGTACTTTTCATGTAGCAGATTGTGTTTCCAGCAATGAAGCTTTGAGATTTCCCATAAAAAAAATGAAAACTAAAAAAAAAAGAAAACATCTGAATAAATTCAACACTCGCCATCGAAAAAAATTACTTTTATTACGAGAATTATTATTTTTAAAGAAAAGAAGAAACAATGAATGAAACTTTTGAGTCAACTGACGAATTCTTTTAAATATTATGGTTGTAATATGATAATCTTGGGTTCTTACCAACACTCTGCCTTACAGTACACTCTGCCTTACAGTACACTCTGCCTTACAGTGTATATGATACAGAACTGCCTTACAGTGTATATGATACAGAACTGCCTTACAGTGTATATGATACAGAACTGAAGATTATAGATGTTAGACATAGAATTAGACTGATAATCTTGATGAATGGCAAGCTGGGGACAGGCGAACATTACAGTGATAACTACCAAAAATTATTGCATTTATCACATAAATTTAATGAGTAAGATTCCTTTTTAAATTTGCTCCAAATCTGTAAATGAGATGTACCATTGTACCTGGAATTTGTTACCTAACGGTGATTTTACACGGGATTGTATTTTTTTTTGCATGCAGTTCACTTAACTCTCATCGCCACCATCTTCTATAATGGTCTAATCTAACTTTTAACTAACTAATTAACATACAGTACTTCGTTTGATTTACTATACACGAGTAGACATTGAAAGAACAGAGACATACCAAACATCCACGGTATAATAAAGAGACTGGTAATGAACCTGTAATTACTTTGCTTGCAATGCTTTAATAAGAAATTTAAAGTAAGATAGTTCACGTGATTTCTCCATTTTAACCAACAATATTTTTAACACTAAACACATTTTTCGTGGTCAGTTAGGGATTTGTTACGCTAACTAATGACAATTCTTCTTAGCCAGTAATAAAACCTTTTCGACGACTTTGTGATAGGAAATTGCCATCAGCAATAAGGTTAGAATTGTATAATTGTCTTTGTGATGAGACTGATAATATATAACCATATTTGTGTTGGATTTTTTGTTCTTGTTGAAGTATGCGTCACTTCATCTTTTGTACTTTATTTTAAGGAACAGCAAAGTATATTAAGTATTTTACTTAAATCAAAATTTCATTCATACGATTTGAACAAATACTGACGATTTCAAATCAGCGGCAGCTGATAGCAAAAGAATGAGAGTTAATATTAAATTAGTATGAATGTCAAACTCACATTTTGATCTTCAGTACAGTATTTAGCAACGCATTAGCAAAAAAATATATTAAACAAAAAGTCTTGAAACTCGTGATGATCTCCAGTCTGGAATGATTTGAAATTACAATTTTATAACTTTGAAGCACAACTGCCGGTTAGATTACTGTTTAATCGCTTTATATGCAGTGACTTTTCGGGACTCCTACATCAGCCAACAGCACTGTTTTATTTCTGCAGCTGTGATGTCTACAAATTAGAAGAAAGTGTGGTTTTTGGATCACACGTGGTAGACTAGTCAGATCAAAATCATGGTCTAATCTTAAAGGGGTATTTTTTTACAACGAGAAGCCATCTTTTCCAACATATAGATCTCTTTTTACTTTCTTTGTTCTCTATTGTATTCGCTTTCCCAAGAGCCGGCTAAGCTGTGTTGGAAAAGATGGTTTCCCGCAGGAAAAAATACCCCTTTAAATTTATGTAGATAAAACTTTTTACGTGAGAATTTCTTGTCCCTCAAGAGTTCATCAGTGAAACGAACACCTACATTCTTCATAGTTTTATAGAGATATGCAACACTGATGTTAATTCAGCCGAATGAAGTAACACATTGAGTGATTTCTTTGTTAATCTTGAGTAGAATCCATTCATAAACTCCTATTTAGGAACAAGAAGTTTATTCTTTCCAAGGGAGTCATCAGCAACCTTGTTCTTACTGCTGTATTTTCAATCAAAATGGAATTTTTACTTTACTAAAGTCTGTTTTTGTTATCGTATATGCCAAAACGGAATTTTTACTGCATGTCAAAATAAATTGAAATAACTTACCATTAACCCTGTTTGGCACAGAACGTAATGCACTGTCTGCGCAACGTCAGCAGCGTGCATATTATTGTGGTATGGGTTTTCATGGCGACCATAACCAGTTTCCATACGGTTCAAACAACATTCGAGGGTACTAGGTGAGATCTGAAAAAGTTAAAATTTCATCCATTGTAATTTAACAAGATGGATACAGGTGACATGTAAACTTGTAAAGAAACGGAAAAAAAAATATTAAATAATACAAAACCTATAGACTATATGAAATTTCAGTAATAGGCCTATTTTGCCTTTCAAACATCAGGCAGCTAGAAATCTACTATTCTTCCTACTTGTTATACAGTGTTATACTCTGTAGTCTGTACAATACAATTTTTTTTAAATAAAACTATTAGAAGGTTGCAAAGAATATATTATAAATGAAATGATTAACTAACAAAATACTTTGCATTGGAAAAATAAATTAAGAACAAGAAAAATTTCGTTCTAGTCGAACTCGAACCCACGAAACACGATCTCGATCTCTCCACGGCGGGTTCCGGCAAAACAGACCGCGGCAGCGTGAACTCGCGTCAGAATGGATAGAGACATTTTGTTCTCGAGGCATTAGGCAAAGCTACCGGGCCTCAAAGTAGCCGGCAGCATCATTGCCTAAACCCACCCAGGGCCGTGCTCTTTAGACTATAGTACCAACTAATCTATTTATAATCCGATACGTTTTTCTCCTTCTTAATTTTAAATAATAGTTAATCGTCAAATAGAAGCAATAAAATTGCACATACTAAATGACATTATTTGTGTAAAATTAAGAATTAGAAAACGTGTCGGATCTAATAGCTCAGTTGGTACAACACGGTCCTGGATAGACTGCGGTCGTGGGTTCGAGCCCCACTTGAACTCAATTTTTTTTGTTCTTTTAAATTAATTTTTCCGTTGCAAAGTAGTTCGTCAGTTAATCATTTTATTTATAATTTATAATGCGATATTATTTTTCATCCTAAAGGGCGCTCAACTACATGTAACTTATTCAAACAGCAGGATTAGATTTTTAGAAGACATTAATTTCATTTTTTTTTTTACAAAATACAATAGTATACTAATGTTTACAAAAACACCATATGAGTTATTATGAGAACAAAAGTACAAGAATATTAAGTATTAATTTGTTTAAAAACTGAGTGAATTATAATTGTACGTTATTTATTACAGTAGTATTTGCTTATATATTTATTTCTTTATTCTAATAAACAGTTGAAGTCTACAACATCGTAATTTTTTCACAATAACTCACTTCCTTTGCTCTTACCCAATTAGTTCAACAACGATCAAAGTTTCATTTATAATGTGAACTTTTACGGAATACACAGTGTGTATTGCTTGAAGGTAAGCCATATAATGAATTTATATTTCGCTAAAATAGAGACATTTAAATGATATACTGTAACGCAGAGAGAAAAATCATAAATGTGAACAACATCTTTTAATCGTATAAATAGCTATTGAGTTACATCAAAATAATATCTGAGACATGCTATTGTAAGGAATGTTAATTACAGCCCAACAGAAATATAATATTCAAGATACAATGATGGAAGCAGTAACCATTGAAAACTTTTAGCATTCAGATAATACAAAACAAGTATTTCAGATTTACGGGATTTTAACGTTATGACTTGTGGTTTAGGATGAAAACTTTAACAAGCTTTTACATATACATATGTACATTACAGAATAACATAAAGTAAAATTATGAATAAGAGTATTGAATGTGATGTGAAGTAATGACTCTTCTCTATCCTAAGTTAGAATATGCTTCAGTTATTTTATGCGTTATTCGATTGAGTAATTCTAATTTAATTCAAAAATCTCAAAATTCTTGCTCAGATTGATTTATAATCTTAAGAAATTTGATCATTATTATCAAATTCCATAAGAGAGGGAAATCATTTGAAAATGAATGGAAGACCGTAGAAAACTTTCAGCCTTACGTCTCATGTGTAAAATAATCAACAAACAATCCTCTCCTTATCTTTTTTCAAAATTAAACTTTCCTTCTCATTCACTAAATACTCGAAGCAGGAATTCCAATTTTTTAATATCTAAAAGATTTCACTACGATTTATACAAACGCTCTTTCTTTGTAAATACCGTAGGTTTGTGGAATTCACTTCCTAAAAACATTATTAAATCAGAAAATTTAGGTATGATTAGTACTGGTTCTTACTTTCTATATCGTATTTGCATTACTTTTTCTTTCATCGTAGTGACATGATTGTGTAATGTTTGCATATTTTTTATAAAAAAATTATTATTTGCTATGTTTAAATGTTTATTATACAGGGTGTCCCAGAATGTTGTTAACACTTTTCTCTAAAATCGATATAACTCAGTAATGGTGCATTCTAAGTGAA
>JAQIWE010002841.1:0-12581 GCA_034698565.1 Campodea plusiochaeta | reverse complement strand
AGAAATATTTCGATAAAAAAGTTAAAACCATCACTTTCCTTCACCGAATGAAGCGAAGGAAAATAAACCATAACTGGATTGTAAGAAAGAAAATTCCAAAATTCTGAATAAAAATACTGATCCAGTTAGAATCCTAACTATGTTTTGTAGTTTTGAATGTACTGTCTTACTGTCAAAACAAATTCTAGCTTTCGATTTTCGAGATTGTTAACATATTCATCATGAAATCTGTTCATTGAAAAATTAGCAGAGATTACAAACCCATATGCCATACCCATAGATGGAAAATTTGCCATCTGCTCTCCGACTCCAGTGACAAATTATCAACTAATAACTAAACAAGCTAAAACAATCAGCATATTACATGTATGTAGACACTATGTTACTACAATATATTTTCCTTACACCCTTCAGACTATAATCTAACATTATATTTATAGGCAGTTTGTTTCAAAAATATCAATAAAATAGTACTGTAAAATATAATAATAAACTGTTGATGAGAAACAGAAACTATGTAATAATAATAATAAAAACTACAGGTCTATCACTGTAAAAAATGTCTCTACAGAGGTTTTAAAGGTGACAGCACATTTTCACAGAATAGACTTCTAAGAGATTTGTTCAAGTGGAAATTAAACTAGGTTTATCTGTCAAAGCCTGTCAAAAGATTTCTTTGACTACAGATAGAAAACAGATAGCAAAAATGAAAGGGTAAAATGTAAAAGCAATTAGGTCTACTTCTATTCATTTTCTTCTTCATGAACATAAACATTCCTTATCTTTTAAGTTATCAGTCACAATGATTACCACGAACTCCCACTTGCCTATCTTATTGCCACCTCTGGTTCTCTTATAAATGTGACAATGGTTAATCGTAGTGGTACCTTTAGAAGAAATATACAAAACTGGGGGTTCATTGCAATTTCCAGAAAAGAAAAGCTAAGTGTAAGCTAAGCACTACACAGATCTGAACTTTTTTTTGGAGCTGACCCTTACAGCAATATTTTTTTAAAAGTTTCGGTACAAGTTAGAATGTGGATTATAAGTCTGAAATTGAATTTTTTATAGTCTGAATAAACACTATTTTTATTAGAGAAAAAAAATCATTGAAATGCTAGTACCGTAATAAGTATTAGAAAATAATAAAGGGAAAAGAGGCCAGTTTATTAACCTTTGACTTAACATCCCATTTTTTTTTTTTTTACTTTTTAGAAGCACACAGAAATAAATTTTAACCAATTTTTACATCATAGTGAAGATTTCAATAAAGAATATTAAAGATAATTTTTTTCTTCACGGAAACGAATTTTTAAGTGTATTTTAGATCTGGAATTTCCCGATTTTTCAGTTTTTATTTTCACATTTTTCGATTTAATATTTGAAATAGAAAGTCAAAAGATGTCCTCTAAAATGACTATATCTTCATTAATGATTGCGAAAAAAAAGTGACGCCCACTCAGTCTACATTAATGATGAAAACTAATACTGAACCAATAGGCCTATTACATTATGAGCATGTGACATGCCAAAGATTTATTTCCTAAAATGGATTTACCATTATTTGATATAAAATAATTCATATATATAATGTCTAAGACAGACTATGGTATTGACTTATCAAAGTCTGACAGTATTTCAGGATATTAAGTTATCCGGTCAGTTGGTCACTAGCTCACTACCTGAGTTACCTGTAGGACTTAAAACTACAGGAGATGTCGGTATCTCTTGTCAGTATGTAATTATATCTCAATCATCACTTACATACCAGAAACAATACCGTTTCATCCTGATGTCGCCATTTTGGACTAAGACGAAATTTTCTGTACAACACAACATACGAAGATGCCTCTTTCAAAAATCACAATAGATAATTTTATATAGTCTCCATATAAGTATACCTATAACAATCCATTAGGCTATATGAAAATTGGGAATACATTACTATCAATAAAATGCTTTTAGAACTGAACCTAATACTAATCAAAACTAACATGACCAAACCTAACCAAGACCAACCCGAGAATGGAGATTCACCTATCGGATCAACACAGGATCGGATAACACACCTATCGGATCAACACCTTCGGTGAAAAAAAATGGGACAGCCACTCGGTCTACACAGGATGATGCTGAAGTAAACTCCGAAAGTTTTATGAATGAATTATGATTATGGCTGCCTAGCAGTTGTGAAACAAGCAGTTAGAATTTGTCTGACTACCATTAGACTGTGTGACCCTTTTTTTCCCGCTGACTAGGCCTATAAGCCCGTACCATCTTTTGACCATGACTAGAAACTGAAAATTATGCATGACAGGTCTAACTCAATACTCTAGACTACCAAGGAATCTCTTTTTGAAGGACAAGTTTCTGCCGAATTTTGAATATTAGGCATAGGCCTATTCAGTAATTAATATTCTGTGGAGTTTGCTGTAAAACTATCAGGTTAGTTTATTAACTCCATGGAGTTTGTTGTAAAACTAGCAGCTATTTGGCAAGTTGACTCTGGTATTTAGGTTCATAAAAAATTCACTTACTGTTAGTTCAGAGATTATATTTTATGCAGACAAACTTTTGTGGTTGTTTATTTCCTTTGAAGTCTATAAATTCCATATTTACGGGAACTAATCACCCACACACATCACACAGCTGACATAAAAAACGACATTTACAGCGGCGGCGAAAATTTGTACTAATCACCAATGGCGGGAAACATTTTTCGATGCATTTTAGGGCGAAGAGCTGAAGATGTTTATTAATTTCGTTTGTACTTATTGTGATTGTTATAGTTGGTAAGTTTAAGTAATCAAATCATTTTCTACGAATAATTACAACTGAGGTTTCAGTTATTATTAAAAACAGCATAAATTACAAGAGGCTAGAGAGCAAGTTCTGACAAAATAAATCAATGTTACTTCATTGATTTGTTTTGACAGACAACACTTTTTAATATAAATATGCATAGCTAGCAGGCCTAGCCTATTTCAATCAGAAATTTAATATGAATCATTAGGCTGTATAATTTAAAGTAATAAAGTATATTCAGAAGTTAGACATTACTGGCTTCTAATTGTCTTGTGGACCAATATGTAGCAAGAGAAGGCTTCTAAGGCATTTTTAAACCTAATCTGATGTTATTCCAAATGTTGTCTCAGCGTGAAACTTATTTTTTGTCACTTCTCAGCAGTTCCTCATTGTTTCCTCTGATAAATAGGCCTATACCCTTCCGAAGTTTTGGGAAATCACCTGGTTCACACTACACCTATGTCACAAGAGGTTCATACACTCTTTCCTGTGTGTGAGTAGGAGAAATCCATCCCACTACAATGACATCACAGGCGTGTTTTTAAGAATTGTTATAACTCGGGAACAGAAAAATGTAGAAAGTTACTGTTTTCGCCAAAATTCACAGAAAAATTAGTACTTTATACCAAAAGAAAATAGAGTAAACCTATTCCGAACTTCAATTCCTTTAAATAAATCCTGTTAGTTTGTATGAACGAGGGACTTGTCCTTCCCTCCGCCAAGACACCTAATGGGTTTTTGATGAACTATAAAAACTAATTTCTTAAAAACTACTTTACCAAAACTTTTTGAAATACTTTCAATTCAATAGAGGATCATTTTTACAAAAATTTTTGTCAGAAAATAAAAACAGTTGATTAAGCAAGTGAGCATTCATCAACAGGTGGCCTATTTAATAATAATTTTGCAGTTTTCTTGTTTTTTTTATGCTGCCAAGGGACAGCATTTATTTTAATTATTATTAACAGTATGATTTTTTTAATGCCTAGATTGCCTACCGGTGCTGTATTTTAGATTAATTCACCAAATTCGCCAAAAAATAACCAGATTTTTTGAAGGAAAATACTCACTTAAACATTTCCATTTTAAGACATCTACTCTCATTTAACTTACTATAGACCTGCATAGAACCTTTTCACCTTACCACATTTAGTCATATATTTTCCGTAACACTGGATACAGAAAACTGCTATTAAGCATGTAAAAACACCAGTATAAAATTATAAGCCTACCTGTATTTTATGTATTTATTATATTCCTCCAAAAGGTTATAATTACATTATATAACTATAAATTTCTTTAAATAAATGGGTATTACAGAACACCTCAGAATTAATGATACTGCATTAACAGTATCATTATTTTTTGTCATAATAATGTATTAAATGGTTTTCTCACTGATAATTTATCAATTGCTCAATAATTTTCATACATTTTGTTTAATTGTGTTTTCAACTTTTTATTTTTAGTGCTTGTTCTTAAAAAATATGCATAATTAGCCTATAGGTCTATGAAATTATAAATTACTTTTTTAAATGTTTTTAAAATCTTCCCTGTCTGTTATAGGATATCAGCTACATTATTGGCCGATCTAATTTTTATTCAGTTTATGGTTAAATGCAGTTTTGTTTTTAAGGAAATCCAGTTTGTTTATTTTAGGAACAATTATTTTCACAATTTTCTTACAGCATGAAAAAAATACAGTAGACCTCTTGATAGATCATAAAAAAAATATTGTTAGCATACCTGTTTCCAGACTGTTAGTTTAACAGATAACGCTGTTATTTTAAAAAAAAAAAAGTCCACTGTCTGAGAATATAGCCTATACCGTAAAGCGCATTGAGCACAAAAATGATCAAAATTATGAAAGAAAATCAATTGATGATGACAAGTTCCGATTTCCAAACTACTGGCCTTTTTTTGTGAATGAAGATAGCCTAGTAAATAAGATAGAAGTAGGATGATAAAATTGGACTGTGAGCAATGGCTTAATGGAATTAAGTCAAATTAAATAAGCTGTAGGATAATGGAATTTGGTAGCTGAATTATATAGTAAAACCATGGCTATGAAGCTTCGCCTGATTGTGGAATTTCGGAACTAAAATTGTTCACGACAGCTTTCTTGTGGAGTTTGGAAATTGAAAC
Source organism: Campodea plusiochaeta (assembly GCA_034698565.1). Classification (NCBI taxonomy): domain Eukaryota; kingdom Metazoa; phylum Arthropoda; class Diplura; order Rhabdura; family Campodeidae; genus Campodea; species Campodea plusiochaeta. The sequence goes on along the minus strand of JAQIWE010002841.1, from coordinate 7,631 downwards.
AAGTGGAACCCCTAGTGTCAAATTGATGAACCTTTCATATTTAGCAATGCTGTCTTATAGAGGAGGAAAATTCTGATGGCTCGCCTCTACAATTGTCGAAATACAGGAGATTTGTATAATGTGGCTTCCCACTCTGGTAACCAGTTATATACCTAGCTATGAGTAGAACTGCAAAAGTTTAAAGTTTATTAGTCGATCTAATGATCTGATTATACATTGTTCACAAAAAAAAATTGGAAATATCACAGACAACAAATTATATAATCACCAAAAGGAACTTCATAAACTGTATCAGTACAAACTTAGTCTACTCCTACATCTGTAAAAGTTTTCATTCATCTTTGAATACTAATCTTCTGTACTTTAAAGGCCTCCTGTGTTTTTAAATGTTTCGGTAATTTCATTGTTTTGTTGCAAAAAATACTTATGAAATATGAAACATCACAAGTAATGACTCAGAACTTCTCTGTTTTGATTGGAAACTTATAATTCTTAGATTTCTGATGAGTAGACATATGCTATTCCTGTAAACTGATTCCTCTAGCAAATTGAGAAAATGTCCACTCTCCTTATTCTGGATTGGCAAATGCCATGTACCCATGTTATTTTTCTACTCCATGTTCAAATTATACAGACCCCATAGCCAAATATCAGTATCAGACAGCAGTATTGCTCTCACATTCAAAGCAATGACTTTACACCATAAGCCGGTAAAAATGTTAAGCTACCTACCTGTAAATTGTGTAAAAGGTACCCCATATAGAAAGATTCTCTGAGTTTAAAAGATGACAGTATTGAAAATGAAAAAAAAGAGAAACTTTTGATTTAAAAAGACTGGTTGAACATTTTTTAAATGACTAACTGAAGTACTGTATTCATACTGAATGACTTGTAAACGATGACAATAGAATTTTAAGAAAACGAACAGGCAAATAGTGGAAATTTTGGAATTAATTTCTAATCATAGATCTGCCACAATGGTGCTTTTAAATCATCAAGTCACTATTGAAGAAAAGATTTAGCTGAGTAAACAATGCTGAAGTTAATCTATCGTATTACCTATATCAGGAAATGATCACTTCCTACTAAATAAAAATAGCACAAAGAAATGATACGAACATCTAGAAACTGTCATTTATTTTAAATTGGCATTAAATTGTTTTTGTTTATTTCTTATAGAAAATTGTTGATGTCTAAGATGGAATCACGGAAGAAGTCTCCGCTTAAACCAGGATATACAGATGCCTTTTACAAGTTTACAGTGGATCGATTAAAATGCATGTTGCAGGCATCACCACCAGAAAGTGTTGTATCAGATGTAAGAGGTTTTCTCACCACAAAATTATTAGATGATGCACCTTTTCTTTCTTTTAATTTTGTCTTTAGTATCTGTAATAATGTCACTGAAATAGGATGAGCTAGCACAGAAAATAATACAGGTATGGTTTCAATGTGTGTGTCTTTTTTCTGTTGTCATTTAAAATGAATGTTTTATTTTATTTATTTTGAATTTTACTCACATGCACTTTCTTTTTAAAACAATTTTTATGTTATGTAACTGCAGATCTGCTAAAAGTGACAGTACGAGGGATTATTGCCTATTTGCTTTTTTTGGTGCATGCAATATAAAAACCTAATAATTAACATTTTGATGGTGATTGTAACATGCATTTTATTTATTCACTGTGATGTAAAAGAGGCTATTGCAAACTGAATAACATATATTCCGTTTTTTTTAAATACTGTATTTTTTAAAACATTCAGTCAATGTTGCAAAAGTGGAACATGGCTCAAGAGACATTAAAATGAGAAAAAATGCAAGTGAAATTTATTTCTACAGTATGTAGAATTGATATGAAAACTTATTAAAAAAGTTAGAGAAGAATTCTACAGTTCAGCCGTAACTTGTAATCAGTTACAAGTAAGATACTAACTGTTGCGGCTAGTAACTTCGATCCCAGAAGAAATAAGTTTCCATTGTAACTGATATAACAGGTTTTACACTGAATAATTGTTATTGATTTAGCTCAATTGGCCATTGAAATATATTTAAATCAATAACTGAATGTAGCTGAAGATTAATACATGGTCGAAAGGTAGTGAGCTAGAATAAAGTGAGCCAGTTAAAAGTTGTTAATAAATACCATATGATTTGGAAATTCAGGGACTATTTATTGCTTTTAAATTGTCTCTCTGCTTTACAATTGATAAAAAGAATGCTTTTCAAAATAAAAAGATGTTTCCAATTTGAGAAATTCTTTTCCCCCAAATTGTATCTTTTTAAACAATACTCAACATCGAGCAAGATAAAACATAAATAATTTTTTTATCCATGTTTTGCAGTGTAAAGTCCTAATACTGTAAAAAATAATATTAAAGGCCTTTGACTGCTTTTTGCACTTTATATTTGAATTGCAGCAAATCAGAATTTCTGATTTTTAATTGAAAAAGTGTAGGTCTAATAATTTGTATCAGGGGTGCAAATAGCACTTGAAATTTTAGGAGCCTGGTCAAAAAGTTAGAAGCCGGTATATACAATGCAAGCAGTTCCTCAAAATTTCACTCTTGCTCACAGCCCACCGAAACACTAAGTCAGTTAATTTCACAGCATTTTTTTCTTAAAGTGTATATTTGGTTAATGATCGTATCTGTTTTTTTTAAATTCAATTTTGAATACACTGAATCAATTTTTTAGTAATTTTGGTTAGGAATTTGTTTGATTGTCCGACAGCCAACGAATTAGGACATCAACAATTTCCAAAGACGTCTATATCTTTTTAATATAACTTCGTAATGCCTGAAGCAATTGATAAACACTCCAGTACTAATTTGGAAAGCTCTCTAAAAAACAAACAAAATGGTACCAAGAATATCAATTTTAACATGTATCATAAATGAACGGGTATTTGAAAAGCACATTTCGTACTTACGTTGTTAGTAATACACAGTATTTTCTACGAAACATATATTTCGAGTTCGAAATTTACCAAATTTTCTAAACCACATCATTTACTTACCCATTACCTTACCAAGACGTTTCTTACATTATTTTATGCATATTTTACTAAGCTATTCAATCATGTTCAAATTATTAAGTGTCAAACTTTCGAAACACAATTTTTCCTAAATTGCTGTTTTGTTGTTGATGATTATTGATCAGATTTTTTAGGAGTCAGTGCCAAAAATATAGGCGCCCAGGGCGACAGGTTATTTGCATTCCTGATTTGTATATATTATAGCCTACAACAGATGCATATAATTGTGTAAATTATAAACAAGTAACACTTTTCCAAAATCATTAGTTTACCCTGTTCTGTTTTACAAGAAATGTGAGAGTAAACTTCAGTAATTTCCTCAGAGAAAAAAAAAATGTTGAAAGCAATATTTAGTTCCCATGAAAGATGACTAATGCCATTTGTAATGTTTTTGAAGGATTATGATGATGACCAACAGCTATATGAGAGACCTATAAGTTCAAGACATTTTTCAAAGTATAGAAAAAGTAGAAGACCATCTTTTCCTGTGTATTCTGTTCGATCAAAACTAAGTCCAGCATCTAGTGTGTCCAGTATTAATATGGCTCAAAAGAAAAGCAAAAAAGATGTGTATAATACACTGGAAAATTCAGATTTAATTACTTATGTTCAGAAACAGGATTCGTATATTGATGAATTAGAACAAGAAACAAGATTCTGTAGGGTAAGTCCGAGTATTTATTTACTTGAGGAAACAATTCACATTGGGAGTTTCAATTTTTAGAGTTACCGGCTACTTCATTGCATTTATAATAATTTGGATGCTTTTGCTCTGCTTTTTTTTTAATTCATAAATTTTGATACCATTATTGTTTGTTTCTTTATTTTTATTGTTTAAGCTTTTCAAAACTAAATATAATTATAAATACAGTAAAACTTCAATTTACCATCTATTTGTTTGTCTATTTCATTACAAGTATGAAAAATTTTATTACTTGATTTAATATGTTAACGTAAATCAAATTTACAATTCAGTTGAAAAGTTTCACTAATTGATGATTCAGTCAACTAGGCATATGTAATATAAGTTTGTCATAATTTTTTATGAAGGTTGTAGGCTACTGCTGTTGATATCCTAGCCATCATATCTTTTACAGGAAGAATTAGCATCATTAATGAACAATATGAAGGAATTGGTAACTGAAAATACAAATCTTCATGAACAACAGAAAAATGACTTATTACAATCCATATTGGAACTTGTTGGGTCACAAAGGTTACAAGAGGTATGGTAATAGTTTTACAAATACTGTATGTGTAATTTAATAGTCTAAGTTTTGATAAAATAATAGTGCAGTAATATTTATACAAAAATCAGAAAATGGATGAATTATGATCCAGAGGTAGGAAATACTGTTGCTTGTAACTCTTTATTGGTTTACAGATCTGTGCACTGATTGAGAGATTTAAGAATTAATGGGACTGCAGATAGGAATTCAGGGGCTGTTAAAGATTTATTAAGAAAGTTGGTAACAGACTTACTAAATGAGTAGTAATATATAAAAATAGATTATAGAAGTGTTGGACTGGTAAAAGTCAGCATATGAAAGTGTATAAGTATAGTCAGATAACATTATGCAGTGGCGTAGGCAGGGAAGGGGTTTTGGGGGTTGTAACCCCCCCCCCCCCATGACAAAGATAAAACTGAAAGTTTCACTTAAGATCTGTTAAAAACAGCGAAAAATTTAGCCATAATTGTGAAATATTACCACAGTAGAGTAACATTATATAAAATATCTGTAAAATTTCCTTAAAAAGTTGGAAATTTTCAATCATGGTAGAGCTTCGCGGACGGTCTGCAACATTTCTTAATCATAACCCCTGACTTTTCGAAACCCTGGGTACGTGCATGATGTTATGGAAAATAATGGATGATTTCAAGCTACTACTTTATGTAGTTTTTTCTGCATGACCATTTGTAACTTGTAAACTGATACTCTTCTTAAAAAATAGTAGAATGAAATGTAACAGATTTTTAAAATTATACAATGAAGAAAGCGGTTTTGTACATTATTATTTATATAGTTGATGTCTATAATTTTCAATTGTTACATTATGTACAAATTTTGTTTTATCGGTAGCAATTAGGTTAAAAAGGATATTTTAGGGCACTGTGGAGCAGGTTTGATGAATTCCTCATGCTGTGAATATGTCTTCAGAACTTTTTCACTGTTGTTACTTTTGTAACATTAACAGATTTAAAAATGTATGAACCTAGTTTTATTGAATCTATTCACAATGATTTTCTAAGTGTAGCTCATAATTATTTTGTTGTTACAGTAACGGTAGGCTACTGTGCGCTTTGTGCAGTGTTCATAATTTTTGGACTTTTTGGCAGAACTCAGATCTGAATACATTTAAATAGAAGCATGCTGATTTAATTTCTAATGCTGCAGAAAATGTGTTAGATCTTAATTTTTACTGGTTTCCTGCACTTCATATAAAAAACTAAAATCTTGTAAATGTCATATACAATACATGAAAAACAGGCACAGATTTAAAACCTATACTAGTTTATTCCGAGGTTTCATGGGTATAATTTATACTGAAAACAACTTACAAAATGAACATTCACTATAAACTCTATAATACATATCATTGAACATGTCAATGATCAAATTAAAAACTAATCTGAAAGTTACAAATATTGTGTTGTGAAAACGTAAGTGGTTTATACACGTGAAATGAAACAGTAGTGGAAATAAAATTTCTTTAGAATCAACAGACTGGTTGAATATTGAATAAAATATAAGGTCCTATACTCCATGGTTGCAAAATCTACGGTATCCTGGTAGCCAGGCTACCGGGAAGGCTAGGGCAACGAGCGGGAAAGAATGGCTCACAAAAAGAAAAAAAAAGAAAAAATTTCCATTATGAAACGGGAAACATTTAAAGCAGTTATGAATTAACGAAATATAGATTTTTGAACGTGTCTCGTTCAGCTACTCTAATATAGATAGAAACTATAGTGACTTAATTTGTTAAGTTGAAAGGTTTGGGGTATTTAGTCATCAAGGAATAGATATGGTATAAGACAGCTGTTTTGCCTCTTAAAGGCTCATCAGTTATACTTGTCCAAGGATTGATATGTCACTATGTGTATCACTCATCATTCCTGCTTTACAATGTTAGAAAATGATAGTATAAAACTGTCATCTGAAGTGTGTATCTATAGTAACTACACTTAGCTAACATTTCCTGTTTTAGATTCTGGTATCCCCCTCCCCTAAGGTATATGTTAATATAGATAGAAACTAGAGTTATTATAGTTAATTATTTCGTAATTCACAAAAATGTAAGACGACTTTTTTTTTGCTCGCACGCTATTTTACCGGGAAGGGTCTGGTATCGGCTACCGGGAACGAAAGTAGATTTTGCATGCATGGTATTTAGTCTCAAGAATTTTGTAAGATTATATTTTACTGTCTCACAAGTTTCCAAAACAAACTCCGTATTGATGACCGAGTTGACATGTACGTTTTCTACTAAGAATAAAAAATTACTTTCAAGCTCATCTTTGTAGCATATTTTTAAATCATGTTCTGCAGGGTTGGCAAAAAGCTGGATAATATTGAAAAAGTCCACTCCGGCCGGACTTTATTGATTTTAACTGGCTTTTATCAATTTTATCTGGAATTTTTCAATTTTGCCTAAGTTTTTAAAAATTTTGATGTTTTCTAGAAATTTTATTTATCATTTTAGAGTGAAAAATACTTACAATTGCTAAACTTTACATTTAAGGCAGTTATTTTTGGTCTTGGATTTGAAATGAAAAATATTCTCTTAAATTTTCATTGCTTTTCTGAACTAATTCATTGCATAAAATTTTGAAAGTTATAATTGATTTTAGCCACTTTACCGTAAAGGTGGACAGTTTCAAGTAGATTAAACTGGTTTAATCCCCCCTGGTTTAAACCAGTCCGACGGCTTTTATTTGTCAACCTTGTGTTCTGTCCTGTAAAGAATCACATTTAAATTTATTCAGTCTTCAAAATTTATTTCATGATCTTCATGAGAAACATGAATTATCACTTTATAAGCAATTTGCCATTGAGGATCATTTTTGATAATACTGTAGGTTAGTGGTGTGCGAATACCAAAATTGAAAATCGAATCGAATAGTTCATAAAATTTCGAATATCGAATCGAATATTTCAAAATTTACAGTAATAATGCTAATTTTTGCATTTTTATTATAAAATTTTCAGTTAGGCAAATTTTCCAACTTTTTATATAAAATCTCTTACTTAACAACTTTTCAACTTAACAAATGAAGTCACTATAGTTTCTATCTATATTAATTTTATAAAATACCAAAATAAGCATAAGCTATAGATTGATTTCACGTGACGTCACACCGCACGAGGCGCTGAGTTCGTATCCCAAGCAGTGGCAAAAAGTAGTATTGCTTACACTGGGATATGGATGTTTTGCAGGAATGTTGTTGTTTTTCTCGGGTTTCCTGGCGATTTTACTTTGTTTTCTTCATTATATTAATAATATAATATTAATAACATTATTTTACATTAAGTAACATACGTAATAGTTATGTTAAATGCATGTTTTCTTCTATTTAAATGAAATTTTATGAAGGAA
>JAQIWE010002840.1:0-12583 GCA_034698565.1 Campodea plusiochaeta | reverse complement strand
TAGTGCACCACAAGAGAAAGTTGTCAAGATCTCTTTGAAAAAGTAGGCAATCTTCAACACTGGAGATTGAATGATATAACTTGCAGTCATCTGCATAACATAAGCAACGGGTAAAAGTTAACTTGGAGAAAATATCATTCATGAACAGTATGAAAAGAAGCGGACCCAGGACTGAACCCTGGGGAACGCCGGAAGTGATGTCAACATGTGAAGAATATACGTTATTAAGTTTAACTACCTGCTTACGGCCACATAAGAAAGAACGAATAAAATCAAGCACTCGACCCTGCAGACCATACCGTTCAAGCTTATAAATAAGCAGAGGATGATCTACAGTGTCAAACGCTTTAGAAAAGTCGGTGTATATGACGTCAACAGGCTGCCGATTATTTAATGTCTCAGACACATATGAGGTGAAAACGGCAAGGTTAGTTTCGGTTGAACGGCCTGGTAAGAAACCATGTTGATTCGAACTGATAATGGGTAATGAGAATTTTAATAATGCAGTGTAGACTAAATGTTCAAGGGCTTTATAAAAATTGCAGATGTTGCTGATACCCCTGTAGTTAGCAACGTTAAGAGGATCGCCCTTTTTCAAAATGGGAGTAATTATTGATGTATTCCACACTGTGGGGACAAGACCCGAGGACAGTATTAACTTGAAAAGAATGAGTAAAAGAGGTGTAAGCGGACTAGAGAGTTTGCGAATAAAAATACTTGGAATTTGATCACAACCCATTGATAAATTATCCTTGAACGATTTCAGAACTGAGAGTGTATCATCGAAATCAAAGGTAATGTTCTCTAAGGTGTAAAGAGATGAAATGTCGCACGAAGGAAGAACAATGTCGCACGAAGGAAGAATCTTGCACCACAGTCTATGTACTGAAACTTTTCTCCATAATTACATAAAAAAATAGTTAATTATAACGAAAGAACATTACGTGAAAATAATCTAATAAATAATGAAAATGAAAAATGGAAAAGTTTACTGGAGAGCAACAGAGGTTATTACAATATGGAATCGTCAAACTTTGGAATAATAGCCATTCCTCTGTTAAATGTTGTTGATTTATGTTAAGATAGAGAAATAAATCAACAACATTTAACACAGGAATGGCTATTATTGAAAAAAATGATGATTCCATATTCTACTAAAATAAGATTTTTATTCAATAAAAACTTTATTTTAGAAAATTGGGCATTCTGGAAAATGTTAATATTCTTTGTATTATCATTCCGTTCTTTTACAGTATATGTGCCAACACAGTTGAGTGACAGGGTGGTACGGTATAATGGCATGTAATTTGAATTAGTGCCACTGTAAACAGTACGTTCCAAGACATTGATATTTCAACCTGAGATTTAGACACATTCTGGAGGATTTTCCCTGACAGAAAACAGTATAATTATTTGTATGTTGATTTTGGATGTTTCCTTTATTTTTCTGAAAAATTCTTCGAAAGATTATAAATATTTCGAATGAATTATGACGAACCGATATAAAAGAACCTAGACTTTCTCTTAAATCTGTATTTTTTCAGCGGGGAGCTGCATTTTCCAACACACATAAGCCGTTTTACTTTCTTTGTTCTCTATTCTACTCGTTTTTCCAAGAGACCGTTAAGCTGTGTTGGAAAAGATGGCTTATCGCTGTGAAAAAATACTCCCAGATTTAACAAGAAAAAATAATTGAACCGAGCTGGCGATTAAGGTGCTTTTTCCGCTATATATTTTCATATAGTTGTTAATAAAAATAATATTTATAGAACTTTAGCAATCAATAATTAAAGTGATGCCATTGGCCACGCTAAACGTACTAATAATAAATAAAACTGTAGCAGAAACTACATCAATGTGATCACTGTAAAATTTCAAATGCAATGGACAGATAATTTTTTTGCTCGAATGGTGCTCGAACTCAAGTCAACACCTCTGGTTTAGATTAAAGTAGTTCGAATATAAACAGACGAATACTTTTCTTATTTTAATTATTCTTCAAAGTAAAGATATAATTCCCAAGATTGGATAATTTATTTATTTGTTATTCTTTAAAATAAAAATATTCCATTAAAATAATTCACTTTAGAACATTAAATTTTGGATATAAATAACCCATATTATTTTTCTTACCTCCCAGAAAAATCGCCGGTTTTGGAGATATTAACCTTAGAAAATGCAAGAAAATCAGCTGTAAGGTATAGCGGAGCAAGCGTGGTCGAAAACGAGACAATTACTGTTACGTGAATAATATGATTAATTTGCATTGTTGTTAAGTCAGTTTTGTTACTTCGTCATAGATATGCTCTGATATGTGTTTTTCAGTGACCAATTTGCATATATTCGCAATGTAGCGAAGATAAAAGGTTCGATTTGTGCTACCTTGTAGAACTTTTCCAACTTCTATAAATAGAAACATCTTTTGTTCCTTTGTTTAAAAAATGTCAAACGTTTTTTTAATAATGTAAGGTATAAAAAACTACAGAAAACGAAAAATTCATTATCTGCAGGTAACCCTTTAATTAAAACATGTCATTTATATTAGACTATAATTCAATTATACCATAACACAGTTATTTGTTTATACCACAAAGAAGACATAGTGCTGAGTCATGTCTTAAAAATGCCGAATGACTCTTTGGCAAAACTTAGAGATTTATTTTTGGATACACTTATAGTGAAGAAACAACAAAAAGTATTGTAAATAAGAGAAGTTGTTTCAAATTAGTCAGCTGATATGGAGAAACTACAGCTGGAAAAATTAATGATGCATCCAACCTCGAAAAAAAGGACTTGTTCTAGAATTTCTCTTCCTCTTTCATTTTATTTGCAATAATAAAATGAGTACGTTTTGTGAGTAATATTGTAAATTTTCGTTTCCTTTTGTTAATAATAAATTATTTTCTAATAAGTACTCGTTATTTTCACAATACTAATAGTTCATTCAAGAAAAAATATAAAAATTTGCTAACATAAAACTAATCTGAATAAATTACTGGATTGCTTAGTTCAATATTAGAACAAATATCCTATTGATATATTGGAAACAATTTATTGTGAGTTATTTACTATAAAATTCGTAGGATTATTACCATGTAATTATAATGTATAAATCACATGAGGTAAGTCTCGTGTTACATTGAATTTATATTAAATAGTTCTGCTTGTGTTTAACCACTTATTGAAACACAATATTTCTTCAGTACGTTTCGCCTTTATTAATGAAAAGGCTTTAACAACTGTACATGAAAATGAGTGAAAAAATTTCAGTTATACAAATCAGAAATTCTGGTTTTCTGGCTTCTATAACTGAAATTTGGTTTGTATAATTGAAATTCAATTTCTGGTTTGTATAACTGAAATTTTTTCACTTCTTTTTATGTACAGTTGTTAAAGCCTTTTCATTAATAAAGACGAAACGTCCTGAAGAAATATTGTGTTTCAATAAGTGGTTAAACCCGAGCAGATCTATTTAATAGAAGAAAAATGCCACTTAGCCTCCGTCGTAACATATTGAATTTATATCATATTAGAAGTTTATTTAATGTTCTGTGCAATAGCGCTTGCCATTTTATTTTGATATCAGTATTTATTTCCTATTAATTTAATGGGAATAATGACAATTTACTCAATAAATACTGTAACGTTATCATAACTTGGCTGTACCTATTGTACTGAGAAATCTTACAAAATTCTGTTTTGTAACTTGCTACACAATCTGTATACCTTGCAAAGTAAAATTCTTAACCTTGCAGATATAACCATTCTTAAAATACTGCACGCTAATCATCTGTCGACAAATTTCCAAAAATACCTAGTGAGCAAATTTCACAACATTTTGACGCTAAAATAAAACAACGTCTTGATGTAAAATTACGTAATATCTATAAACTTTTTAGTCAGTAAGTTGGAAGGTTCTTTATAACAGGCTAAGTGCCAAAAGCTTAGATACATTTCCAGACAGGCACAGAACTAGGAGGGTTCAAATTGGGGTGCAAAATAAAGAAAATTTTGGATTGTTGTTATTTGCGGAGAAATTAAAGGGTTACTTGCAGCTAAATTGACTTTTCTGATATTATAACAAAATATTAGCCTCTTTGATTTAAATAACTCATATTATTTTTCTTACCTCCCAAAAATCACCTGTTGTGGAGATATTCACCTTAGAAAATACAAGGAAATAATCTGTAAGGTAGCGAGCAAGCGTGGCCCAAAAGAAGACAACTGCTGATATATGAATAAAATAACTATAATTTGCGTTATTTTTCAGTCAGTTTTGCTACTACTTAATAGATATGTGTTCTGATATGTGTTTTTCAGCAAATAATTTGCATATTTTCGCAAGGCAGCAAAATTAAGCTGGTCAATTTGTGCTACCTTGGGAAAAATCTATCGACTATATAAACTGAAATATCTCTTGATCCGTTGGGTCAAAAAATGTTGAACTTTTTGTAAAAATTCTTTAATAATATAAGGTACAAGAAAATCACAGAAAACCGTAAATTCATTATCTACAGGTAACCCTTTAAGTTGTGATTTTGAGCTTGAAATTTTTTTTACAAATTGTGATAAAAGAAATGAAGAAAAACATTCATGGATGTATACAGAATGTCATCACTATAAGAAAATGTCTGTGCGGCAGACCCTGCCATTAGTCGTCGATGAAAATTTGCTAAAATCAACATCATACGAGTATTCTTGAACTTGATTGAATAAGATTATCAAAAATCGTGGCTATGAGACTACATTATACATTTAGATATTCTGTTTTTTATGTCTATACTAAACACAAAAAATTGTTTTGAAAGTTCAAAAATATCAAATACTTTGCTGAATTTTCATTGTACAAAATTTACATTTTCAAAATTCTTATTTTTTTTAGCACCCCATTTTTATTACGCCCCTGTTTCTGTGTGATGGTTGTGCTCATTAAGTGCTGTAGCAAGTGGAAGGTATTTTTTAGTGACACACCAGTTTTGTTTTGGACGACACGACAGGCAGATCCCTGCGTTTTGCGCTCCAATTTAAGGTTAGTTTTAATTAAGCGTAAAATGAACATTCTGTTGTTTATGATATAGAGAAAGTATTTAATTTCAATTTAATGTTCTGAAATTACAAATTTTTATATTTTGTGTTTTTGGTACTCCATTTCAACTCAGAATAACAACAATTGTGAGGAAAACATTTTGTAGTAATACAAAGTCTCTGATATTTTTATTATAAAAGCTTCCATATTTGAAATTTTAATGCTCTTGCGATATCTATCGCTAATAACAAATACTTTATTTATATCCTGTAAATTGGATAATGCCGTATGTTTTTGTAATAGTTCTGTTGGATATTGTAACTCTTGGAAAGTAGTGAATTGCAAGAAAAGATTTCTATTTTATACAACTAATGTCAACAACTATTTTTTGTTTTGTCTTTTCTTTTATGTCTTGAAAAACAAAATATTGTACACAATTCTATACCCAGTTTCATGTTAAAAAAATAGCACCTCTCCTCTATCCTTGTTATTTTGACGTGCCCTCGAAGCATATTGTTTACCACTCGCTGTGAATCTATTCATGAATGAATGAAAAGCAGAGCTTAACAATGTATTAAAGAAAATGTGTTTTTTTTTAACGTGAAACTGGGTATATATAACATTATGATTGAAAAGGATTCAACCATGGCTTATACTCTGAAATGCTGATTCTACAACAAACGGTTTCAGATTCTCCGTCCACATGGATATACGCGTAATAATTAAAATATTATCGATCAACTTACATTTCAATATATTGCTCCATTGCTTCGATTTCCAGAGAGCCAAGTGAGGTTCAACTTTTGGTATTCCAGCAACTCTTTATATTTCTGTAAATTTTTAGAATAGGCTACTTTTATCGTGACTTAATAAATATCGCAATTACCAGTTTTCCTACCATGCTTTCATACACAGTATGTAGTTACGTTTTAAGTGAAATGTATGTGAATAATGTTATTTTTGTGTAAAATCTACAACTCAAATTCCCATCAAATAATTAATGTATTTAATCACCAAAGAAATTATTTGATATTTATCATTACTTTGGTATTAATAATAATTATATAATAAGTTTACAGAAAACCAGTACAGCGTCGGATCGGCATCGTTGAATGCAACCGCTCCAGTTTTTTTAACTAGAAAGAAAAAAAACAGTAAAGTGTTTTATTGCATTGTGTAACTATATTTACTTTTTGATACAAGGTCTTAGAAGCTCAGCAAATCAACATATTATTCTAGTTATTTAGATTATTAACCAGTGGGCATAACGGATACCGTTTTAAAGGATATTCGTAATACTATAGTATACGCGGTAGTTACAAAAAATCCTTGACATAAGAAACTGATATGCCTTTCAGATCTGGACACTATCCAATGGCATACCAACTTTTATCAAAATATCAAGAAAATACTTGATACTGTAAAGACCATGCATTTTATATTACACATAAATCATTCCGTTTATTACACCTTTTTTCTTTCACCGCTCGCCTCTTCCTCAATACGGGATATAGCAGCTGCCTCAGTGCACAAATTCCTGAAATGTTTCTACTGAATACAGTTCAGTTATATTTTACTTAAGCGACCATTGACTTGAAGATGTCTGCCAAAATGGCAATCGCTTAAAGTCAGGTGGTAAAAATAATTTGAACTTTTATAAAACACGGTGTCAACCCAAAATATCTAAACTACTTGAGTAGTAGAAACAGTCGTTTGACCTATGTTAAGAAATTTTCTGCGCGTGTTGGCACAGTTTTATCAACTGCAAAGCTAGATATTTTTTTAGTCAATAAACGAATATTTTCAATGGTTTCTGCAGGGTTATCATTTTTAATTTTTTGTTAAGCAAAGATTATTATTATTGTAAAGCATGGATTTAAAGCATAACGGATAAAAGTCGCAGAAACTAGAATAACCAAGTTCATGGTGCAAGTGCATTTACCGGAATAGCCGAGGTAAGATACGGAAAAAATAACCCTAACCAAAAAAAGCTGCAATAAATATAAACTTTTTTGCCATTGTGTTCAGAAAATGTGTAGAATAACATATCAAAAGTTCACAGCGATTGGTGCATGGGAAACCTCCACCATCTTGGAAAATGGCGGACAAAATCAGTTTTTTACGATTATCTCGTTATAACCATACGTTCTATGTTGAAAATTCAAATTAGTAAAATGTACAGTATGAAATTCTCTAAGCAAAATATTCGTAGCTTCTACTTCGTAATTGCAACGGAAACCCTTAAATTTTAACATTTTTGTAGGAAACTCTTAAATAAATCCTATTTATTGATTTAACTTCAGGAAAAGCTTGAGTCACAAACTGTAGTAACAAATATATTTTTAATTATTGTATTTCAATGATATGCAGAATAGCATAATAGCCTACATACGAAATTCACACCAATTGGTGTTGAAAATATTGCCGTCATCTTGGAAAAATGGCGCTCAAAACCAAATTTCAAGCATATCACCATAGCCATATAGGTAAAATGTAGTACATTAAAATATCACCAAAAATATTGCTGGCTTATTATGACACAACAAATTGACAGACTTTACAATTATCAATACTATGTAATGAATGAGGATAAGTGTCAATCTCTATAGGACTATAGCATACAAGATACTCACGTAAAACTGCATTCATTCATGACTAATGATCGAAATGATCGAAAAACGTGAATTGATAATCCTAACAACTTTCTTGCGTAAGCTTTTAGTAAAAATTATGTATAGCGCAACTACTATTGAAGTTACAATAAAATATTATATACGAGTCAATGGCAAATTGAATGAACTTTCATACAGCGTTTATTTTAAGTCTCTACCTTCTTTACATCACGAGCTATTGCAATTTGTAAAACAAAAGTTTTTTTTCAACCGAAAACATCAAAAATAATTTAGAATCTGATATGAGATATCATGTGTCGTTTATGCAAATAATTACAGGGCTGAAAGGGGAATAACCAGCAAATACGTACTGTATAACTGTATAACCAGAAACACGTGCAGACTTTTCATTATACGAAAACTGTAATTCTATACATTGTCATATAATTTGCTTTTTACAGTATATGAAAACCCGCTATTATACAGTAGATGTTATTGTCAACAGCAAAAGTCATGTCAACCGCAAAGTTCTAATAATGTTTCTGAGGCGGCAAGAAGTTTCTCGCATAATGTTTTCGTAATAAAACACGGTCTTGAACTTTCCCAAAATGTTTATATTGTCTTGATAAAGACTAAAGTTTGTTAGTTGAAAATTTGAGAAATTATACCTATTTTTGGAAGTTTAAGACCGTTTTTTATTACCAAAACATTATGCAAGAAACTTCTAGCTCAGAAACACTATTTCAAAACTGGTTTTAACTTTTTGTAATACAGGTATTTTTCTATTAAGTAAGTGTCGAAAACGTGTAGGAAAACCTTTAAATGTTTCAAATACCTATTTATAACATCATGAAATACCTATAAGAAGAATTTGAAACAACTACACTAAATAAAGCATGTTTTTGTTTATTTTATTTTTGGATTATGGGAGGAAGAGGGAAGGGTAAAACTGCACTTTCGCGATTTTGGGTTTACGAAACCTTGAACTCCCAGACTGGAGATTGACCTATCTGAGGATGGAGATTAACCTAACCTAACTAAACCTTATCTAACCTGACCAAACCTCACCTAACGTAACTTGAAATAATAAAGTAAGGAAATTCGGGAGGATGAATATAGTTTAACAGTATGAATAAGAGGTCTCTACTGTCCCCATTTCTGCAAAAACATTTGTAATTTTAAGGAGGCACCTTTTATCGCTACAGTGCATTTATACCTAGGGAAGAAAGTATAGAGATACCAAGCAAAAACCTGAAACTTAATTACAGTAAGATACCATAACATATAACTCATATACCACTTTAGAAAAATATAAATATCATCCGTTCAGCTGGAAAACTTTACGCACTGTAACGTGTAAATTTACTCCGACTTCATAAAGCAAAGAAATCAATATTGTGCAACCATGCTTAAATTCTAATTATAACCTTAGACTATACATACCACATTCACTTTCTCTTTTTATATCCCATCCCCTCAAGCGGTATCCGAGCTACACCACTACCAAAGAAATGGTCTTTAATAAAAGGAGCAGAAACTTAAAACTATGTGAGGAATTCTGCTGAATTTCCCGCTATCAATCAAACAAGATGAAGATGAAGAGGATCCGACCCTTTTCTTCTTTGAGAAGACGAAAGAAACCCGCAAAGTTTTTCCGATAATGAATAGCTTTCCCGCATATTATGATGTGGTGAATATTAAAGATTGGTATGGTATTATATTTAGATGGAAAACAGGAATTGTTTGAAAGGAAAATATATTCTGGTCGAATGGAGGAAGATGGAAGGTTAGATGGCACATTTGACTGAAGAATTTTGACGATGTAGTGTGTTGTCGGAGAATTTTGTTGAATTTTGACGATCTTGAATATTAAGCGGGGAATTTTGTTTACATCTAATTTTTGTAATTTGAATAGAATATTTAATGGTGTTCAATTCTTCGAGACACAATGGGGGTGTAAAAAAATAGTTATACTCTTCAAAATGCTTGATTAGGATAATTAGGAGATCTGACTTAACTTAAAAAACGAATTGTTCTGCCTTCTATATAATTCTTCTTTATTGGTGGATGTCATAAAACCAACCCGAGTTTCAATTAAAAAAAACATTTTCAGGGCATGCAAATCCTTTTTGAGTTAAAACAATTTTAAAAACCGTTTCAATTCATTGGATCGTTACTCTTGGTTTTTTCTTCAGCTTCTTTTTGACTATAGAGAATGTTCGAGCGCCGACGACATTGTAGAGAAATTTCACTTAAAAGTGATGAACTTCCGGCAATCAATGTAAGGGTTTGTAGAAAATTAATTTATAATCTATACTATCGAAAAAAACGTTGGTCAGTTTCGAATAAGGTTAAGTTATATGCCAATTTAAAAAGGTTTTAATATCACTGAAATTTTCTAAACTGACAGTCGAACCTCGCTTCTTTCTCGCTATAAATACCACTGTCAAATGTAAAATTATTAAAAAAAAACATAAAAAATAGAAAACAAAAGCAAGTATTCATTATGAAAAGCATTACAATTTTCTTCATTACTTAACTAAAGTTAAAGTGTTAGCTGCAGCGAAATTGACTTTTCTGATATTATAGCATAATATTAGTCTTCTTGATATAAATAACTCATATTATTTTTCCTATCTCTCAAAAATCGCCGGTTTTGGAGATATTCACCTTAGAAAATGAGGTGAAATAAGCTGTAAGGTAGTGGAGCGAGCGTGACCGAAAACGAGACAACTACTGTTATGTGAATAAAATGGTTAATTTGCATTATTTTTAAGTCAGTTTTGCTATACTCCTTCGTAGATATGCTCTGATATGTGTTTTTCAGTGACTAATTTGCATTTATTCGCAAGGTAGCAAAGATAAGCAATTCAATTTATGCTACCTTCAGTACCTTGTAAAACTTTCTCAACTTCTATATAAATAGAAATACCTTTTGATCTGTTGGGTCAAAAAATGTCAATTTTTTAATGATGTAACGCATAAAAAATTACAAAAAACGAGAAATTAATTATAATATGCAGTTTACCCTTTAAAAAGCATTCATCTTTTAGCGTATATACATATACTATAGAACATTTAATTTTGTTACCCTCAGGAGTTCTACAGTACCGCGGTGAAGATTAATGATGTCGTAAATGGACATTGAGAAAGTCTTTCGTATTATGCAGTACTGCTGGGATGTATTATAGTATAGTATACTTACAGTAATCTTATTTATATAGTATAGTATACTTACAGTAATCTTATATGAGTTGTATTATTAAAAGATGAAATGTTTGCCTCAGGAACTGATTACGTGCATTCATAGAGATGTATTTGTACAGCAGGTATAGAATATTACAGTGTAGTTATATGAAGTTTCACATGCATATGTCACTGTGGCTCTTATGGAAAGTTGGAATGGTTAAGGAACACTTTCAGAAGTTTTGTTGGTCTTTAAAGTGCTACCTGCTGCTAAATTGACTTTTCTGATATTATAACATAATATTAGTCTTCTTGATATAAATAACTTATATTATTTTTCTTACGTCTCAAAAATCACCGGTTGTTGAGATATTCACTTTAGAAAATGCAAGAAAATAAGCTGTAACGTAACGGAGCAAACGTGACCCAAAACAAGACAACTGCTGATATATATGAATAAAATGATGAATCTACATTATTTTTAAGTCAGTTTTGCTACTACGTAATGTATATGTATTCTGATATGTGTTTATCAGCGAATAATTTGCATATTTTCGCAAGGCAGCGTAATTTAGTAGGTCCAGTTGTGCTACCTTGTGGAAAATCTATCAACTATATAAACAAAAATATCTCTTGATCCGTTGGGTAAAAAATGTCAAACTTTTTTCAAAAATTCTTTAATAATATAAGGTACAAGAAAATCACAGATAACCGGAAATTCATTCATTATCTATAAGTAACCCTTTAAATTCTGTTTAACAATTCACATACCATAGTTTTTCATATATGCACACATCTCTAACTGATTACTCCCATATTTCATTTTATTTATTCTTGTGATTATCAACTGACTTTAAAGCCATAAAGAATCCTTATGATTTGTGGACTACTATTTTTCTCACTTTTCAGTTGTTTTAATAAAGTGTTGAAAATCCGCTTGAGAGAAGGGAGTCATAATCGTTGATTTTTTACATGTTTAATTTCAAGGTTTTTAAACATTTAACTGAAGCGTTATAATATACATGTAGTTGTAATATATTTCGGTGCTGCTGAAATAATTTAAATATAATTTCGATGTTAATCAATTAACTCTTTTGATGTTTCCATAATGTATTACAGTACTACATCGCCAAAATGTACTACAGTAACTTAAATATTGCATTTGTCTATAGAAATAGAGTAAACAAAATAAATAATAATGGCTCATTTCTGATAATGAGCTCATTTCAGACTACCATGGTCCATAAATAAATAGGAAATACTTTATTGGCTTTCCATTTTTGCCATTGCTATACTATACGAGGACCTATCAAAACATTTCCTAAATGATCCCTGTATTTCAAAGCAGGGGTAAACAAAAATAAACTGTTGCATGGTACATGTTAATTACTATCTGGGAACAACCTGATTAAATTTCAAGTCGTTACTCTGTACCGTTGCCGACTACCATTGTTTACATTGCGCGATGAGTAAAACTGATTTGTCATAAAATCCTACTATCTAACATCGTTTTATAACCAAATTCTACTTATAACTTGATAAATAAAATTTTTAAATACTATACAGAAACCCTACGAAGATATAGTATTAAACAAATCGAGTGTGTTTGAGTAGCATAATCACTTTACTAACAGCAGAAACTCCTTAAAAAATACTATAATTTATGTGATTTAAAAGTAAAATCTAAGCCCATTTGTTGCAATACTTCGAAATTGAAGAAAATAAAGCTTTACTGGTGATGCTCCATTTAAGATTTTAT
>JAQIWE010002839.1:0-12585 GCA_034698565.1 Campodea plusiochaeta | reverse complement strand
AAATATTACCAGTTATATACAGTTTTTTATTGGTCTTTATTACTCCATTTTGACAAACTTTACAAAAATGAAAGTGCATAACACAATCATTACTTACTTTATTATTCTTTCTTGATGGTGACTTTCCAACTATTGGTGTATTTTGTTTTCCACTTCCATCAGAATCACTGTCTGATGATTCTACTTGAGGTTGTTTACGTCCTCTAACTACTTTACTTGGACTTGAATTCTTTGCAGGAGATGCTGACTGAAAATTAATTTTTTACCGGATTACCAAAATAAAAAAACGGGTACCTAATGGAAACACTAGTTATAGGATGTCCTTACCATTGACGATTGGGAAGAAATTGAAAAATCGATAATTATTAATTATCATCGGGAACGAAATATTTGGTAAAATCACATTACCGGGAACAAACAGAACATTTTCCACCCATGCCTGACATCTCGCACTTTCTGAATGAGCGCCTTGACTACTTGGCCAACCCATCCCACAGCTATTCTCCATGTTTATTTCCACATCTGTTCAAAGTTTTACTTGTATTTTTTTTAATTGAACATTGTATCAAAGACTATAGTTAAACCATCTAAATATTCAAAATTAACCTTTTAAAAAATAGGTTATTACGAAGATACAATGCTTATTATTGAACGAAAGAATGTTTTTTCTGCATATCAGAAAAGTTTATACTGAAAACTGTTCCAATAAGCAGCAGAAACTCATTATTTCGTACGATAATAGTAAGAATACCTGCAGTCCATTGTATTTAACAATGTTTATTATTACAAATTAAAGTTATTTCTTTTTCTGACGACCAACATTGTTTCAAATGTGGTATATACAACATAATTATACGGGATACTCACAGAAAGACAGCAGGCCAAGTAAGTGGAGAAGACAGTCAATATTAGGAGGGCAATATTAATTAAAATTACAGTTAAGTTAACATTTAGTGGTGCCAGTCACTTGTAAAATTAACGTTTCATTTCAAATTGATGCAAAAATTTATTTGTTGGTGTCAACTGAAAGGTTAGGGTTCCTACTTCATTTTTGGTTCGAGTGTCAAACCCATTGGTGTACATAGTGGGGGGCGGAGTGCCCTTAGTTATGGTGGTGTGCCACCAAGGACAGTAAAAATTAATATCTCATTTCTTATTGATGCAAATTTTTTTGACCTTAACCTTTAAAATAACTCCAGAAGTGAAGGAGGGATCATAAGCTTTAAAATGACACCAAAAAATAAACATTCGCATCAATATGAAATGAGATATTAATTTTAACTGCTATTGGCACCCCGACCCCCACTGCGTACG
The DNA here is from genome assembly GCA_034698565.1 of Campodea plusiochaeta. NCBI lineage: Eukaryota > Metazoa > Arthropoda > Diplura > Rhabdura > Campodeidae > Campodea > Campodea plusiochaeta. Next base: position 11,271 of record JAQIWE010002839.1, on the reverse strand, counting down.
CCCATGGATTTTGACCCTTGTACACTCGGACCAAAAATGAAGTAGGGACCCTAAACTTTCAGATGACACCAAAAAATAGACTTTTGCATCAATTTGAAATGACTGATGGTATTGGCACCCCACTAATACCTGGACTTTCTTAAGAAGAAGAGAACATCATATTCTTACCAGCAAAGCATTCAAGATGCAAAAGAGAAACTTCCGAGTATTGGTCGAATTTATTTAACAAAGAACCGACAGAGAACAGTAGAAAAATTGACCGTTGAAATGACAGACATTCTTTTGAAATGACAACGTTGAAATGACAACCTAAACTCAGACATTGATGCAACCCTGAAGAAGAAGGAATCAACACAGGAAGCGCATATGCTCATCGTGCATTACCTATAGCCATGGTGTAAGTGCGTCAAGCAGTTCAAAGACCTTCCACATTCGTTCAAGTAACTTTTCACAATTACAAAAATAATTCAGAAGTCGATAATAGTCTAGCATATTTTGTCATTTAAGTAACAAAACATAAAGAGGGAACCAGCAAGCCAGCTTTTTTTAATTTTCTAACCAGAAAGGCCTTATGAAAACTTATTGCATTGCATAAAGCGGATTCGTCCACGTTTGTACAGCAAAAACCAACTGCAACAGACTCTTCTTGACAACCACTGGGACACCATTCCAAAGCATGGTCAACCAAACAACTGCTTTAGAAAGACAGTATAATATTCAGCACCACACATCTACCAAAGTAAGACATGTCGTGGAACAAGAAATGAACCTTGAGCCTGATAAAGTTCAAGATGATGTTCACATAGTTCACTTAATTTGTCATTAACTTCGAGAAGGCGCCGTTTTTCCCCCCGCTGAAAACAAATCTCAAAATTTTAAATCTTTTTCCATTTTAAGCAATATCAGAACAATATCAATACCTTCTACCTCTCTTTCTGAATGATATTACTATACCTATGCAATAAGAATAATCTTAAGGATATTTTATCGGATGTATTTTTATAATATCATTATTTATTAGTCTTTTTTTACAGCAGCGCTGTAATGATCATATTACTAACGTATTGATTTGCTTCATTGATTTATTACTATACTGTACATTTGGATTGAAACCTCCATGTTTTGATTATTTTAAGCCCAGAATGAACTTATGTTTGGCTAGACAGAATTTAGTAGCGATACTGGCTGGAAAAAGGGTATAGTAAATAAAATCATTATGAATGTACAATATTTAAGACTTTATTGTCTGTTATATTTTAACATAAGTTGTAGAAAACAAACTATTTCTAGATAGATCGAAAAATTCCTGAGTTTTATTTAGTACCAAACTGAATATCATTTACAAACACGAAATTAAACTTTGCAATAAGTATATGGAAAGAAAAATAACTAATAATTCAACAAATAATGAAACTAATGTCAAAAATTGGATGCTTTAAACATAATACAGTACGTCTCATTTATATAATGATGATGCAATAGCAATAGTATTGCTCTACACACTAGTAATTTTTAATGTTTCTCGTGCTCCATTCCCACTTCAGAAACTGTTTTCAGTTATTACCAATATTCTTTGTGAAATTTGCTTTTCTTTCATAAAAATGCAATACCTAATTAAGGACTTTCAGAACTTAATATACTCCATAATTATTATTATGATATATATCAGAGTTAGTGTCTGATTTAGACCTCATTTTATATTTTCTCTTCTTTCAGTCAGAAGTTGATAAGCTGGAGCAAAGATGCGATGAATAAGATCAGAAAATTACTGAACAGGACCAGCAGATAAACTCTCAAATGAACACTATTGATAAATTAAAGGTACTTACAGTTACATTAATAAACATTTTGTTCAATTAAGATTTTATAACAATTACTACACCCATTCAATGAATTTACTTTTCTCAACTCAGTATACACCAGTTTCTTTCCCATGCTGGTATAACTTAAATTTAATCTTTTACGTTTTATTTGGTTATTACCGTTTCTCAAATACCCTTTTGTTTGGTCAGTTATTTTAACAAAAGGATGTCAAGTTGATCAAAACCTTGTTACCAATGCGCGCCAAGCAGCACTTTTTTAAACACTGTATACCTTCAAAGTATAAATAATCTTATGTATCATGAAAACATATCTAATTCCACAATTTGTTTGTTTCCAGCCATTGGCAGAAAGAACCACCTGTAATACCTGGGGTATGACAAATATAATTTCATAGAGAAATCATATTTTTATAATAATTATAATATTAATAATTATCCCAATTTAAATAAATTTACATAATTAATAATATTTACGTTTTCTTAATCAAAATAATATTTTAATTATACCAAAATATTCTACAGTTTTGTTGATTGAATAAATAGACAGATTTTGTCTTCATATAATAATACGAATATGCCAGTTCATCTTAATGCACCGTAGCATTCTTTCTGTACAAATCCCCCCCTCCTAAAACCTCCCTTCTTCAAATATGAACGAAGAAAGATATTTGATGACATGACGAAAAGGACACCAATGAATAGGGGTCTGATGCCTCCTCCTTCCTCCCTCGATCCGAAGAGTTCCGAAGGGCTCCGAAGAGAAAGAGTTCGACTCCGATGGATTTACATTTTAAAGACAGATTGAATTTAGGCTTGAGGCTAGTAGCTGCTCTTGTTAATTAGTTCTCCAGTTTTGTTTCGACAGTGAATTGTGAAAATGAACTTATAATTTTTGACAAGTGTCGACTTGTGTTCAAAAACAGTTCCGAAAAATGAAGTGATCTCATTTAACATTTTAATTAATTGTTGCGGTTTCAACAATGAACAATTAGGGTACGTTTCATCGAGACTTTTTGAGCGTTTATTAGACTTTTGAATATGTTAGGAGTGGCAACTAACATAGAACTTTAATAACGAATTTTTATAGACTTTCAACAACGGTAGAAAAGACGAGAAGCGATGTTCGGATCTGTGGATCATTTTAGTAGATTTTTGAGGGTTTAATTTCATCCTGTGATCAGTAGAAAACGGGAACTTCAGTGGTTACAAACCATTATTGTAATCAGAACATTTCACATAAAAATGACTTTATTAGCAGCGTTTAAAAAGATAGTTTCATCAAGGCGATTTAATTAAATCCAAAAGTAATTCGAGAAATGACGGGATTAACATTTCAACAGTTTTTATCATCATCTTCAATGACATAATTTTCGGCACCTTTAATTCTTCAGCGGCGTTAAAACTCGGTAGGTTTTTGGCGATCTTCAAGACATCAAAATTAATTCAACAAATAGACATTTCCAGTAAATTAGAACATTTGCAAAGTGACGAAGAGTTCGGTTCAATTCCTACAACTCAGATGGCGACCCAAGAAGTAGCGTCTACAAATACCATCCATTCATCCAGTGGAAATTCAAACCATTCTTTGGTGGCCATTGCAGCTTAAGAAGTCGCATCCTAGTACCCCATTTTCTCACCCTTAATCTCCAGATGTGCAGACCAACTTTTGATAGCAAAATGAGTAAGTTGATCTATTGATCTTTTGTGTTATATTTTTGCGAGTCATATGGCAACCAATTTTATTAGACAATTTAATATAAATTATGGTATCACACACTCTACGAACCCAAACCTGGTTAAAATATTTACTATGATTCTTTGTATGATTTTATTGCATTGAAAAACATTACTAATATGTTATTTTTATCATCAAATCTTATGCAAGAAAGAGCAGTACAAATGAGTACTATTTATTTGGACATTCTTCAAAATTCAGTGATATATTCAACTCAGTTGTAAATAATATTTTCTCCAAGAAAATAAAGAAAACTATTTTTGTATGAAATTGTTTTGATAAAACCTTATTACAGGTATCAATAATTGGGATATGAGAACATGGGAAATTTATGAAAGGAAATGCCAAGTATACTTCAAGTCTTTTTTATTAAATCACCTTGTTTCTTAAGATTCAGTAAACTTCTTGATATGTTTGACCTTTCAAAATATTTTGGCCAAGACAGAAAGGTCAGGCATTTCACACCGGTATTCCCTGAGGCCCACCCCAAGAGTGGTGTGGAATGGATTTGCTGATTACTCCTGGGCCACGATGCGGGAGATCTATGGCCTTGATGACGACTTGGATCTTGAAGATCAAGATCAATTTGTACTCTTTTGAAGCTAATTTTTTCAATAAAATTCGGAAATAGAAAAAGTAGAAATTCAATTTTTTTTTGTTAAAAATAGGTCAAAATTTCCACCTGCCAGCTCTTTACAAAAGGAAATTGGTGAAAATGTAATATTGGACTTGACCATATAAAATGTCAAAATTTTCTTATCATGATATAAAAAAGTCCCAATCTGCCATTACTTTGTACTAAAAAATTTATCTCAAAACGACAGATGTATTCATTTAAACGAAAACCATACTTGTATCAATGGCATGTATCAGAAAAAGTTAGTACATTTTGTACCAATCTTCTACATTTCAAGGGATTATCAGGTACAATTTCAGGGGTTTTCTGATACATTTTGTGCCAATCTAGTGCATTTTACAGGATATTCTAGAAAATCAGGTAACAGCACTGATCACATTGTTCGACTTATTGTAGGGTGATTTAAGTTTTCTTATAATTCCTAATTCTTATCATTTAGTTGTCTCCATTTTTCAAGTGTTTTTTACTGTTTTTCTCTCTGACCACCAGAGGTCAGGGGAATCTATTTTTACATTGTTTAATTGTTGCATGAAGATAGAATGCTATAGAGATCCGCCATGTTTGATTTGCTTGTAACTTTTGCTCTTTTAAAAAGCAAATAAAATGTAGAATTTATAAAGGAAATCAAGTGAGTTCTTATTGCCAAGATGATCAGCACCAATGGTAGGATGGAAAGTTTTTATTTATTTTATTCTGTTGAGCTATATTAGGCAAATTAGGGCATTTTATTCATTGTGGACTAACTAAAGAATCGTGGAGGACAAGCCTCTAGACAATGAGCCAAGTAAAATTATAAAAGGTTAGTCTACATCTATGGGGGCCTGTCCGAAATTGAAAGTATTTATTACACTTGTTTTATGCGATTTATAGGTTCATTTTTTTAAATGCGCTTTTCAGGTACGCTTTTAAACATGCTTCATTTGTCTCAGAAGCAAAAAGAGAAAATAACCTTTTATTCTATGTTTGGTACTCTAGGGTTACGCTACTGTTATTAAAAAATAGATATAGTCTACCTATGTTGCTAGGATATGAATAAGAAGAAAATTTCAGAGAGTTTGTCTGTAGTTCCTAGGTAGGGTCCCTGCTAGAATTACACGCACTGCAATGGATTTCAGAAATGTAGGTCAACCATCGCAAATGACGACACCAGTTGCAGCCGCGGGCGCATCTCGGGAGCGTAGTTTTCACTCTAATCTGAACACCGTATGGCAACCCAGAATACCGAGACCTGGAACAGTGCTAGCAACACAGCCTCATGGAGAAGAGGAGATGCCACTACTTGATGAGAGGTATAGAGCTCTAAGAACACAAGAACATCGGAGTCAAGAAACTGAAACAGAATTTCGGGAGTCTGAAGCTGAGGACGGGGAGGAGGATGACGAAGACCTTGCTACTCCAGAAGCAGGAAACAAGGAATCACATCTTCCGAAGCGTGAACGGAAGGTTCCAAAGCATTTGAGTGATTATGAGATATATCGGGGGGAGCTGGTTAAACAATCGGCTGATAACCATTCCCATCGCACCCAAGCAGCCAAAGATGACCTCTTTTCGATCCTTCCTAAATCCCAGAAATACTTATATGACGCCGACGGGAGAATTATTATTTTTGTTGATGCTTGCACGTTAGGGAAACCGGGAAGAGAGCAGGAGAACAGTATCAGAATCTGTTTCGGGAGTAATCACCTTTTGAATCATGCATGTTTTATCGGGTACGGAAACACTAGTAATTTCTCAGAACTTACCGCTATTCTCCATACTTTGGAGTATTGTACGTATCTCGGTCTAAAACACCTGATAATCAAATCGGATAGCCAATATAGCGTTTTGAGTTGCACCGAATATTTCGATACTTGGATGGCTAATGGCTTTCGTACGAGCCAAGGAAAAGAAGTAAAAAACTTGCACCTAATATTTCAAATTAGGAGATTGCTCACGCATTTGGACGTGGAACTGTGTCATGTGAAAGGCCACAGCGGAGAGAAGTACAACGAGCTGGCGGACTCTTTCGCGTGTTTGGCAGCCTGCAATCGAAGATATTTCGACTCCCGGCCACGTTAAAACCTACTCTCTTCTTTCCAGCTACCCTGCCGGTTCTTCTCGGGACTGTCATTAGCCAGCCGTTCGCTTCTAATCAAGTACATTGATCTCGGGACGTCTCCATGGATGAAACCTGAAGAAGTGGGGAATAGACCCTCTCCACTACTCTACGTGTCGCCTGCCGGAAATCTTTTCGCAGTGACCCCACACGAAACCGCCTTCTGCGAAACCCGATGTCCTCGCCGCTGCCGTGATTGTGCCAGCCCCGTGCTACACACAGCGTGGTTCTGCCCATTTAAGAGGCGTGATTTCTTCACCTTGCTGGAAGAACTAGGGCTCAATTGTAACCTTGACTGGAGGGCCGTCGTGTCGTCATCTACCAATGGTTGCCAAATGGTCTCGTTGCCCCATCCCAGCCCTAGAGCCAACGACCACCCTTTGTTTCGGGAACGTCGTGACTCCATCGCACCGCCTCGTACAGCTACTCCGGAGTCGATCCCCGTTCCAAGTAATCTCGGGGAGAGTCGAATCGTCACCTACTTAAAGGAAGAGAGGAGTATCAAGGTGATTGAAGGACCTACACCCCCCTCGAGGATCCGCAGAGGCGTTAGAGGGATTCGAAGGGGTTTTGAATACCGGGATTATCGGGAATGTTTCGGCCCCACCTTGGTACCACGAAAAGAAAGCCCGAAAGTAGTTAGAAATGTCCGTCCACCTCCAGGCGTTCCAAAGGGGACACGTCCCCCTGCCCTGAAACGCTTGAACTGAGAATTCAAATATCGGGATGTTAGAAGAGTTCAGCTCCTCATCGAAAGAGACTAAAGTGAAATCCCCTTGTTTAATAAGAACTTTAAAGTCTGGTGACCCCAGGTATTCTTTGGTAATATGGGACCAAAAGAAAACGAAAAGTTTCAGTAATATTTGATGTGTTAGCTCTCGGCCCTTTCCTTTTTCTTTTGTGGGAGGGGTTGTGGTGTGGGCCCGCCCCCCCGTATTTTGATTCAACAGGCAACATAAAGCAGCATTAATATGAACTCCATTGCCACTTTTATTTCGAATCATAGGATGTTACCTCTTACCAAGTAAGTGTATGAACATAGATATTTTCCAGCCAAGAAGCAGACCAGGTTGCCAGACCGCTAAAGGTAATATAGGCCTACTCATCTGAAATTTGAGAGACCTTAAATAAATTTTCTTCACTAACTGAACCAAACCTTAAATTATAAAATGGATGTCCGTAAGTTACCACATATTATAATACAGCTGTTAAAATGCTTCTTTCATAGTATAACTAAATTAATAAGTAAAATGTTTGATAATGAGTTTACATTAAACTTGAAAAATTTATGAAAAAATAACTGTTCAGTCTCGTTTTCAATCCTTTAATATTGTTTAACAAATTGCCAAGCAAACAATATTTAACAGCTGGTAATAAAATATAGAATCATCATTGTCTAGAATGTTTGTTACATAATTACCAACTTGTTTATTTATGAATGAATATTGCAATGATGAGCACATTTTTCTTATAAAAATATCGCGTTTGTTATTACAAAAATATATGATTTATTTGACAAAATACTTAATTGAGTATACTTTTCTTTTCTGTAGAGACGGAGCCAACGCCAGAAACGCTTGCTGCAGTAGATGAGAGCTCTATGAATGCAAGTATGTTATTTTTACAACTTTATTATAAGCTTTTTTATTTACATTTTTATTTTTTGTTTCCATCTTTAGATGCTGGTTCGGATACAGATGATAATATGGATGATGGTGCACCAACAACAACAACACCACCAACAAGCCCCTCAATCTTGGCCCCCACATGGCGTCCGTCAAACTCAACAACAACAAGGATACCTGTGACGGGACCCATGAGCATTCGAAGAAGATCTGTGAGAATGCCGACCTGGATTAATCAAGTAAGTTGAGAATTGTTTTCATTTTTGAGGGGAGAGAAGTGGAGTTGCATTTTTTTTTATTATAACACTGTTCAAATGTTATAAAAGTAGTGAAGATGTCAAAAATTTGTGAAATAAAAAACTGACTACTATTGCATTTGACAATACCAGCATTATAGTAATATTGTACTAAATTTCTCATTGAGATGTTAAAAAAAAAGAAGTGCCCATGCAATATCTATAATTATGTTACATCATATCATGTACAAATTTACGTTAATCATTTTACATATGAGTTATATTTGATATATTGTTAAGATTTTCTAGCTGTCATTTTATATTATGGAACAAAATGTGTATAAAATACTATATAACAACAATCAATTACAGTTTTAGTAAAATATTTTGCAAATTCAATAGCATACTAATTATTATTATTATTATTATTTTATAGCACGAGAGAAGAGAAGCCACGTCAACAACACCAAACTTCTATCGCCCTGCTGCTTTGGGGGAAAATCTACCAGGACCCAGCACAAGCAGTGTAAGTATTCATTGTTTCTTTTTTCACGCTATAATGTAACAACTAATATGTCTGCAATAACTAAAAAAATCTACATAGAAAATATATGTTCTGATCAACATATGAAAATTTATCACTTCTTTTCTGCTCATCACTCTCTGCGGTGATGTGTAAAAAATCATAAATTCGATATTTATACACTAAGCTATTTTACATATTGTATTTCGACAGCTCGCTTCATGTAATTTTTTTGTCACATTATGAAGCTCAATAATAATCAAGAGTTAATATAACACATTCATTTCACATTTCAATTGAATAAATTGCAAAAATTATTCTGTTAAAAAGCGCACTATTGTTTGAAAAAGAATATTTCGCACAGCGTAGCATAAAGCTAAGTAATGTTTAAAACTCGTGTTTCATTATAAAAACTCTCTTCAATACTTAGAAAACTCATGAAACTCATCTTATTTCAGACTCCCCAACGCCCAATATTGACTGCTGTGCGCAGAATACGACCAATACGTCTCGGCGATTCAACTCAAGCTGGACCATCTCGAGCCTCGGTTATACAAGCTGCTGCAACAACAACTAGCCAAGCTGGAACATCTCAAAACCCACTTGTCCCCATTGCTCCAGCTGCACAACCTCGAGCACCAATTCTTCATGCTGCTCCTGGAGCAAATGTAAGAAATATTGTGCCACTGGCCATTAATCAGGCCAGGTGGACAGCGGCACAATATGCAATCCACCAGCTCCAGGAGCTGCACGACGAATTGTTACAACAACGTATGCAATTGTTGCTCGAGCGCCCAGCAAGGAATAATACATATCACCACTCAATTGGCAACAATGAAGTAAATGTAAGTTTCCATAAAAAAAACGGCTTGTATTGCTTTCTTAATATTTAAAAAAAAAAATTGCTACATCAACTTCTTATAAAGCAAAGCACATTATTGTGTTCTATTATATCTGTTTTCTGTTACATTGGTAAATTATAACCTTCATGAGTGTTTCTATCTTTAATATGGGCCTAGCCCTGCATTTCCAATACTAGTTATCGTACTAATCAAATATAGTTTTCATAAAATAATGTTACATTTTGTTAACTTGTATAAAAAAGAAATCAATACAATCATTGTGGCTGTTTTTAGTCGCTCATATATAAAATTCATGTCGTTGTGTATCTGTGTGAAAACGCATAATAAAAGCAGTGGGTGTAATATGTTCACATTTCAATAATATTTCATCTAAAGCTTTACAGTCTATGTCTAGCCCTATTTTTTTATATATTTCTCCACTAATTCATAGCAAAACAGAGTAATATCTTCACTTTACAATGTTTTTGGAGATTATATTGTGGTAATAGTAAAAGAAACATTCTAAAACAACAACTCTCACAAATGTCAATGTATTTTTAACTAATGTTCTCTCTCTCTTTTTTTTCAGCACCCGATTTGCCCCATTTGTTTGGAAGAAATGTTGGATATTCGCACAGTCCATTTCGTGGACTGCTGCGGAAAAAGATTCCACAGAGAGTGTTTGGCGGAATGGGTCGATCTTGATCGATTTCGCACTCAAGCAACAATCATATGTCCCAATTGCCGTGGAGAATATGGCCCAAAAAAAAAATTATTAGCTGATTTTATTCGAATTATGTGCATATTTTAATCATTTTTTTAAATCCGTTGTCAGATTTTTTATGTCTTTTTAAAAAAAAAACAGTTTGTATGCTATATATATATTGTCATGTTTTTTTAAAGTAATAAAAACGTTTTTCCATGTCTCTCCCACTATATAAAATCTTTGTATTTATTACAATAAAAAAGAAACCAATAAGTGTACAAATATGATAAATTTTATAAAAACACTAAATCATGCTATTTTTGCAAAATTATATAATCTATAGTTTGTTCAATTATCTTTACAGTATTTTAATGATAGCAAAAAAAAAACATTCGACATCATAAAGTTATGACATCTGTAGTCTTTTTACCACTATGACAGAGTCATTGATCAAACTTGTAAACAAAAGTTAAATGCTGGCTCGGTATTTCTTTGTTGTTATGTATTAGGTAATATATCAGTTGCAGCCATTCATCAACAAAAAAGTTCAGTAAATAAACAAGAGATGGCGTTCAATGCCAAGATGATACGTAAAAATATCTTGTTTCTATTAGTTGGAATTACATAACAATAAAATTCATTGCATTATAAGTGTAAAATTTTAGTGTGGTCCTATTGAAGATGAGCTTTGATCCTCGAATTTTATTGATTCCTCTGGTCCTCATTATATTGTTTCAAATAGCATAGAAGAGTGACCTTTGACCCATTTTGATTGTGTGTTTCAAATACCATTTCAGTGCCCTCCCAAACTTTTAGTGTAAAAAAATTGTTCAAAAATACATCAATTATAACTCCAATAAAAATATGCTACATTGGCATTATTTAAATATCAAATAATAATCATAAAATTATTTTTCCCTCCTAACAGCATAAATTAGCAAAGTAATTCAATATTACATCAAAATAATCAGTTCTCATAATAAAAGAATATCTTTTCAATTATCAGCATTTCCCAAGAATAGTTACATCTAATATATTTCTACCTAAAT
>JAQIWE010002838.1:0-12585 GCA_034698565.1 Campodea plusiochaeta | reverse complement strand
AGGAACCAGGGCGTCGGAAAGAAACGCAGGATAATAAAGGACGGTTCGCACAGACAGTAGCAGGAACCAGGGCGTCGAAGAGAACGCAGGGAAATAAAGGACAGTTCATACAGAAAGTGTAAAGCGGCAGTAAGGAAGACCATAGCGGAGCCCCATCAGTGCCAGCCTTAGGAAACAGAGTGAAAATGACAAACCGAAAGTTAGATCTAGGATTTCAGTTGAAACTAAAAGAGGGAAATTTTGCAAAATGGAGAATGCAGATCACTGTGGTATTGAAATCGCATGGATTATGGAAGATAGTGTCCGGAGAGACACCTCGAGACCCTGAAGACCAAGTAAAACAGGAACAATGGGATAAATTGGATACAGACGCACAAGCTGTTCTCTTGTTGAGTATAGGTCAGCGACAAATGGATCATATCTTCCGATGTCAGACTGCAAAGGAGATTTTTGATCGTTTACAAAGCATCCACTCAGATGAAAGCGAACTCAACAAACAGCAAACACTAACAAGATACTACCAATACCAATCTAAGATGGAAGATTCGCCCACCAAGGCTTATGAAGATATCCAGACCCTTGCGTTTAGTCTCCGAGAAATGGGAATAGTGTTGGAAGACATTGCAATTACAACAAAAATTGTGTCTAGTTTGCCAGACTCAAAATATCAGGCCTTTAAAGAGGCTTGGGATAGTATATTGGAGGAAAACCAAACAATGGAGCGCCTGTTAGCCAGATTGAAAAAGATAGAAAATACAGAGAATCGAAATAAAAACCAAGCAGAGGAAGAAGATTCACCAAAGGCATTCAAAGTACAACCACACCAAATGGGTGAAGACAAGTTCAAGACCTTGAGAAAGACAACCAAATGTCACAGATGTGGAAAAGTCGGCCATTGGAAAAAGGAATGTTGGAACAACAACAGAAATTATGGAGACAGAAATTATGGAGACAGCAACAACAGAAATTATGGAGAATACTCAAAAGGCAACAACAGAAATTATGGAGAATACTCAAACAGCAAAAACAGAAATTATGGAGAATACTCAAAAGGCAACAACAGAAATTATGGAGAATACTCAAATAACAAAGAAGAAAGAACAAGATCGTTTGAAAACTTAGAAAGTGAGGATCAACTTAAAGCGTATTCAGGATATGGCACATCACACCAAAACCATGAAATCTGGATCAGCGATTCAGGGGCGTCCCAACACATATGTGGAGACCTATCATGGTTTGGAAAATACTCTCAGTTTGAAAACCCGAAGCCCATCTACCTAGCCAACTCTAACGCAGTGCACGCCCTCGGAGTAGGCACGGTGAACATACTAGTCCAGATAAACGACAACTGGATACCTGTACCAATGAACAATGTGTTATACATCCCAGGTGCGGTAAACCTCCTATCCGAAGTAGTTATGGCAGGCCATGGTTACACAATAGTACGTACCAGAGACATCACACAGTACCAGTTTGGAAAAGAAAAGGGACCAGTGGCTTACTTAAGAGACAACTCATACATCTTACAATTCCGAAGAGATATCTCGAAGGCACATTTGGCAAAGCAAGGAACAGTTGGCATAAGCACACATGAAGTCTACAAAAAAGAGAATTGTGAGGAATACCATTTAGGGAAAGTGCCACAGCCAGAGCTACAACAAAAAACCAATCAGGCCGAAAATCTCGTTGAGAACCACGAGGGAGAACACGATGAAGTGGCATCAGAAGCTTCAACAGAACCAAACGATCTAAGTGAGATCGACACAGAAGACGAAACTGATTCAGATGAACCAACGCCAACAAATGCACCAATTCGACACAACACCAATGATTGGATATGCGTTTCGGGATCATCACAGCACATATGTGGGAACCCCATTTTGCTCAACAAATATATAAAAATTTCCCAGTACCAAAAACAGTTTGCATGGTCGACCAGAGCTTTGTAGAAGCACTTGGACATGGGACAGTAAATCACCGGATGAAAGAAAACCCACTAACGGCATACCCACAAGGAAATGTTTTCAAAATGACGTTTAGAAGGAAAAAGATTTTCAAAATAAAGTTTGGAAGAAAAAAGATTTTCAAAATGAAGATTAGAAGAAAATAGAGGACAAGCAAAGAGATATGGCAAAAAGAAACAGCTCACAAGCATAACATATTGAATATATGTCAATCTGCGTCTGAAGAAGCAGCAATAAATACAGATGTCCCAAAATTAATAGAAATCAACAACACTGTCCAGTGTTCGTTACAAAAAGATGACACCGAAGAAGAGATACACATGGACATCCTAGAAAATGAACAAGACCCCTCAAAGAACAACCAAGATGCCTTTCAGATATTTCTTTCACCCACAGAAAGGGAATAAGTGTTAAGATCTCCACCAACGGAAGAAGCTGAACAAGATCCACCGAACACCAAACCAGGAACAAAAGGGAAAGAAGAAAAAGAAACGAACACAGTCATGGATAATCAAGATGCTAAGATCGGCATGAGTTTCCACCCTCCACGAGTGAGAGGATCTAGGCCGGTGACTGCAACACTACCTGGAATAATACTTTTTCTGCTGCCATTTCTAACAAACCCTTGTCAAGCTATAGGAACGGATCGTAACGTCATATGGAGAGAAAGCACTACACCTATTGCAAAAGGTTTTCAACAGGTTAATCTCCTCTTATTTTTTTTTTCATCAGCCCCTGCGAAATCATCACAAACTCCAACGTGCACTCAAATCTAGAACAAGAAGCATGGGGAAAATGCCAACAAATCTACCAAGAAAAATTTATAAAGGAGCTAATACAGATGTGTCCTCCACCGAGAACCATAGAAGAACGGATGATGGCAAAAAGATTTGTTTTTACATTGTTAGCGGTAGTATCAGTAATCATCATCGCAAGTGCCGGACTAGGAATAGCAGAAACAGCGGTAGCTGTATCGAATCATCATTCAATACAAAGTCTAGACACTGAACAAGCAAAGATGGAAAGACAACTACGACAACTGGAAGAAACTGTACGACTGGATTCGGCTAAGCTAATGGAACCTAAACAAGAACTGAATGCGGAAATCGACCAACTCAAGATCGATTTGGGAGACATAAAAGGCAAAATGATAAAAACCAGTTCCACTATCCCCTACATCACCAGCCGTTTGCTCATAGGCAAAACAATCATCAAGGAAGCAGAACGCGTATGGCATCAAGGGAAAGTACACGGCAGTTTATTGGATTTTCTTAACATCACTCGATTGCATGAAGAATCAAAAACCCATAACGTCAAGGATCAGTCCACAGATTTATGGTACCTCCTAGGACCAGGAATTGGAATAGGATTCTCTATAATCATCTCCAGCATCATCCTTATAACCAGAAGAAGAATTATCGTCTCTACTGAACAACAAAGTTCAGATTCAGCAGCTTGAGGGAAAGTGTTGTAATATATATATTTAATTATGTTAATTCTATAATAATTGTAACTCACCCTACCTTCCCGATCCTATAATGCTCCAATCTGCTGTAATCTGAACATACTATTGATAATGAATGTACCATTGATAATAAATGGACCCATCTAAATGTACTCATCTTAAGCATGATACATCACTGTACTTTGAATTTATAATATTATCTTGTTATCTCATATGTTATGATAAACTGACTATTTAAGGGCAACTAAACACAATAAAGTATTCACTTCTATTTGGAACATAACTCATGGAGTTTGACTAGTAGAAGGGTAACCCTATTAATAAGAACACTCTTTAGTTTGGAATTAATATTGTAACCTTGGGCAAACATGGTATTTTATTACTGATACTTTCATTTGACGGTATATTCATTACTACTCTCTCCATTTGATTTTCATTGTTTCATTTAACATCAAAAGTAATTGTTATCATATCCAAAAAGAATGTTTTCATACTATATTTCGTATTTCAATAATAATGTACAGGAATATCAAAGGTTAATTAGGCAAACTGGATATCTGTATATTATAGTTACTACAGCATAGGCTCTATCCTAAATTGAGGATTTCTTCCGGAAAAGGATAATGAGAACTCAGCAATTTTCAAAAAAATTATTTTGCAGAAATGATAAATGTGTTTGCTATTGCTCATGCAAGTCCTTTAATTTTGATGTTATATTACTTTTAGTTTTCAGCAGTTTTTTTGTATACAAATACTATAG
Source organism: Campodea plusiochaeta (assembly GCA_034698565.1). Classification (NCBI taxonomy): domain Eukaryota; kingdom Metazoa; phylum Arthropoda; class Diplura; order Rhabdura; family Campodeidae; genus Campodea; species Campodea plusiochaeta. Next base: position 8,396 of record JAQIWE010002838.1, on the reverse strand, counting down.
TATATAAATTAAATATAAACAGGCGTTCAATCTTAAAACTGTAGATCTGACAATGAATGTCACTTCAAATATCGTATGTTGGAAAATGAAGATAATCAAATAACATAATCTACTATTCACACCAGCGTACTCTATATATAATCATGAAATTATTTCTTACAAATATTATATACATTCACAAGAGCTTGCTTCCCTTTTCATTCAACAAAATTTAATTATTATACTACTCATAAGTCGCATCATATATAAAAATACGACATCTGACATAATTATACACATTTCAGAGAACTGAGAAATGTACGTATCTATAACTATCGAATGAATTAACATTCTTTTTAAACTTAATTTTCTTTTATTTCTTTAATATTCTATACATTATTGTCCTGTTATATTAATTTTCTGCTGTAATGTAATTTAAAGTTAGATGATTTACAGTATAATACAGCAGTTTATAATTCTTAACAATTGAGATAACGAATTTCCAAGAAATTTTATTTCTTTATTTTATAATAATAGTTATGTTGTGCGAATGCGTAGCTTCAAAGTTTACAGTATGATTTGACCTGCTGCAAAAGAAACTGGTTCAAGAATTTGTCATGAGTGTGCTGAAGGATTCTATTCACATTCTGTACAAGCATATTTAATCCAAAACAAAAATCTAATCTAAAATATTTTATTGTAATTAATTTGATATTGTTATTCTGTGACATCTGTCAATTTACTAGGCTATATGCAAACAGAGTATCTTAAAAAAACATTAATATGACCTGACATCTTGTTATTATAAAAATCAAGGAAACCCCATATCAATACATTTTTAGACAGAAACATGTTTCCAATACGGAAAACAACTAGTCAAAACAAATTAACCGTATATAACAACAACATTTCTCCATAGCCAAACAAAATCTTCAACTCAAATTCGTACATAAATTGAAAGTGACACAAGTCATAAGCTAACAGAAATAAAACCAACTTGTTAGTTCTTTAGATATCTTGGCATCCTCAATACTTAAAAGAATTTTCTCTTTTTTGCTGATTCTAGAGATATGGACTTGACATGCCAGGATCCTGGAAATGTTCTGGAATTCGATTTCCAGCTGACTTCCGTCTTTTTCTTTTATCTCTAGCTGAAGATGTGCTTATTATTATTTCGTGTGTTCGTGCACAAAGCATCGTTGTTTACGCATGTTTTCAGGAGATGTTTCTGATGTTTTTGACAGTTTCGATTTCCGAATGATAGAATTGTGGAAGTTCTTTTTATCATGGAGGAGACATGGATCGAGGGATGTCTCTTACATCATTCAAAATGATGTTTTCTGAATACGTTGATATAGTGTAAGAGTTGGAGTAATAAAGTATTCAATATGTTTTTTTTTTAAAAACATAATATTTCAACATTTATACAATGTCATTTTCAAATGAAAATAATTCACGAAAAATAATATCATCATAATTTATGATATATTTTTTGTGAATTATTTTCATTGGAGAATGACATTGTATAAATGTAGAAATACAGTATTATGTTTTAAATCATATTGGTTGCTTTATTACTCCAACTCTTACACTATTACTAAATATGCAATCAGAAAGTTTCCACGATGAATACGTTGAGTACTCATATCGTAATGTTCACAATCAGTTTAGTTGACTGTACAATGTACATTATATAACTAATTTTTCCTTTATCTGAATATTTTAAGTAATACCTAAATTATCGAAAATCATTGTAATTTATTGCAACATATAGTACTACAGTTGTTCAAAATTGCCCATTGCTAGTTTTATATGAGTGCAATCTGCTATAAAATATTAGAAATGAACTTATTTAAAATATTTCTTGGGTCTGGCCACTTATACGAAACAAACTAATTAGCTTCAGGATGTTTCACCTTTATTAATAAAAAGGCTTTATCAACTGTACAATAAAAGTTTTGAAGAGATTCACAAAATATAAGATGTTCAGAAAAGCAGACCCAAGAAATATCTTAAACATATCTTTACAGGCCAGATCCAAAAAGTATCTTAAACATGAATACGTCACTTAATCTCCGCACGAGCATAGAAATGAACTTATATTTTCAATTCGATAATGTAAATTTACAGGCGGTAATTTATAATTAGTGATGCGATATTACAACAAATTTAAATAAGTATAACCAGAAATAGATTTAAATAAGTATAACCAGAAATGGATCACTATAACGTAATAACGTGGTCCATAGAAATATCTATTTTAAAAGAAATAATGCTATTGTGGAAAATTTAAAAAAAAAAATGTAAACACTTTTCAAAGAACTGATCTTCCCTTTACAGAATGATTTTCGTTGTTTTCCGTATATATTTAAGAGCTCTTTGTCTTATTTTGAGCGATTGAGGTGATTTAAAACGAAAAATAGTAAAATACCTGACCACAAATTTTAGCAACAGCGCAAATTAATAATGTGAAATAACCTTAGAAAGTTCACCTTGATTTCGTTTCCTTTATGAAGAATCTCTCTTTATCTCGACTGATCAACATCCTCAGAGTATAGTCTGAGGGGGGGGGGGGGAGAGAGAAAGGGAGAAAACGAAGCAATTTAACCCTCGTGAGTAGGAGAAAGCTTTCTTCTTCTCTTTTTTCTCTATCATTCTCAGATGAAATTGGTGTCGAAAGAATCGTTCTTTTTTTACTTAATCAATCATTTATTAAAGAATTCAATTTTTTATCGTTTTCTAAGATAATGAGTTTTAATGGCGCTTTTTTCTCAGTATTTCGGAAGAAGGATAGAAAAAATTCAAATGGTTTTCAAGGAATGAATTAAAATTGTGTTTAATTTAGGGTTAGTCAAATGCTTCGAGATTTCTGTTTTGAATATTTTCTTTCATCGTTTTTCATCTATTAATGGTATTTACTGATCAGATGTAAAAGTGATGTAAAATAAGACAGTTTATAATTGCAGTACTACCCCACTGTGGCACTAGTTACAGATGCTAATATTTTTTATGATTCGGAAAATAGCTTTTAAAAGTTTAAACCTCGAGCCTCTATAATAGAGTTTGCATGGAGTATTCTTCCATTATGAAACAATATGGAAGCTTTTCAGCTGAATTTCATGTAGTTCGTGAAAGTTCACTAGACGGCAGCACCTCTCACTGAGTAAAAAGTTCCAGTCGGCCATGACCAGAGGAACTGCGTAGTAGAAGTTTCTCGTATACAGAGTACACCTAGTGACATCTAGCGTTGCTACGGTATTCTTGAAGGATTTACGATTTTTTTTTTAAGTTTTACCACAAGCTGTACGAAAATGCCCAACTCTGCAAAGATCATCTTGTTTATTTTATATCACAACCGGTTTCAAGCTATACTGCAGATCATCTTCAAGTGAATATAATCAGATTTTAAAACACAATGAGATTTCTCAACATATTTTATGTTGAGAAATTTCATTGTGTTTTAAATCTATCTGAAGATGAGTTGTAGTAGCTTGAAACCGGTTGTGATGTAACATAGGCAAGATGATCTTTGCAAAGTTAGGCATTTTCTTACATCTTGTAGTAAAACTTCTCAAAAATTCGTAAATCCTTCAAGAATACCTTACAAAATACTAAAACTTCTAATAATAAAAAAACTCACATATTCCTTTCACTAAAATTCATGGCCATTTATAACATGAATGATGATACGACCATCATAACACCAGAAAAACCACACGAAAGAAAAGACTCTAAGAAAAACGCTTTTTATATATGGGACAAAATAAGATCATTACTCTTTTTTCTGCTGTCCCGGTGTCCCATGACAGATTCAACAGAGATGATAGATAGCCTTTCGAACTTTATATACTTTGCAATCATCAATAGTAAACAGATGCTAGTTTTAAGATGAGTTATGAGTTTTGGACACTTTAAGTATCTTCAAACTGATGGTGATTAGAATTTTCTATTTTGTGAGGTGTCTGGTTTGGTTTAGTGGTTTAGGTTTAAGAGAGTGTAGTTGAAGTCTCGGGTTCTAGCCCGGTGTCAGGTACAGTAGGTGCGTAAAGTGGTAAAATATACTTAGAATTTTGATCTAAAAATGAATAAGCAACTTGTTCACTATTTTTGCTCAATATGTTTTATATATAAAAGGATACCTTCACTCACAAAAAGTTATTTCAACGCCCTAACTTTACATTGCCTATTAGATAGATAAGGGTTTTATTAGAGGCCTGCAGCCTATCAAACATGCAGTCTTACAATATGGATTAATTAATAGTGTAAAAAATGAATATTGTGCATGAAAGGAGTTTGTTGATAGAGTATACAATATGGTTAGTAACATTTGAGAAATAATGTTGACGTTGAAAATAACCTACATTCAGGTTTTTGTGTAGAGTATAATTTTACCTTGGTGACAGATTTGTGCAATATTGAAAATAACCATTCTTCAGATTTACCAAATGATTTAGTGAGAACAAAATACACTTCGAAAATAACCAATCTTCAGATCTAGAATATATTTTCTCAGAATTCTGAACTATATTGTATATAGTAAATCAAGAGCTCAGATCGGCTCAGATGGTTACAGCATGTTTCTAGATATACCAAGGATTCGAGTCCCACTTTATATGGAGTCGGATTGTTTCTTGTTATTTAATTCTGGATAGAATAGGGACTTTCAATGACTTGCCTGTTACTTTAAAGAGCTTAGTAATAAATAGAACTTTAATAGATGTATGGAAATTGTAAGAAGTAATTGTGGATGCTCAAGAACTTAAACCTGTAGTTTTTTTCGCGTTTTCCATCACAATGTACCATTTTACTTTCTTTGTTCTCTATTGTACTAGATCTCTCAAGGGACCGATAAACTGTGTGCTAGAAAACTGAACGTCATGTTGAAAAAATGTTATGTTTCAAATACTATGTAAATGGATATTTCAAGACTCGAAGAAAAAGAACGTATATAATTATGATCTGCTTATTGAACTTTCGATTAAGAACTAATGTGACTTTTTTCAAATAATAATGGAACTCTTTTATGTAGAGAATTTCTATAGAGAAATAATTGTTTTAAACGCCCTAGACGTCAATGGATTTAATGGCGTACCCCCCCCCCCCCCGGAAGCCATCTTTTACAACACAGCTTATATTTAGTTAGGTCTGTAGGGAAAGTGAGTACAATAGAGGACAGAGAAAGTAAAATGGAATATACGACTCCCCACTGAAAAAAATACAGGTTTAAATAGTAGAAATTTTCGGGAGACGTTTAGGATTTCTGAGATTTTGAGAGTTTTTATGAAATTTCAAAGACTGAATATATAGAAAGGTATACATTATTATATAGATTTATTGAATTGAGCTGCCCCTCGATTGTACACCATTTCTGCTGCTAAATCACGAAGGCAGCAAATTATCAAGTTTGAAAACCACTGATTCGAACGTGTCTCGTTGAACTTAACACCTTATAATGTTCAGCAAAAGAGACGTAATTACACTAAATCGTCTATTATATCCGTAAAACTTTTACAAGACAATACAATTGTTTAAATTTAAATCCTGGCGGGCATAATCATCTACCAATTTTCGCAACTGATTAACTTCTTTGTTATTCAATGTGGCTTTTATATTATTCCTTTGTTATTTCTTTATATAAGTGGATTTTTTTATATAAAGAATAATAAATATTACAATTTTTTTTGTATTTTTCTTGTGCACGACTAACCTCCGGAAATACATGACTTATTTTCTCTGCAATTACTTAACTTTTTATTGTTTAGGAAATTATATATTGTAAAGTTTCGGAGAGTTTATATAAATTATATTCTTTGATAGAGCGTAGAGTTTTCGGAGATCGTTCCAGTATATTGTGGTGAATATAAATTTGAATAATAGAACATCCGGTGGTAGAAAATGGAAAATTGGAAAATAGTTTTCAAGAAAAGTAAACCCAATATAATGAATTTTCTTTTGTCGTCGTTAATTTAATCATGATACTACATAATGAGGCTCCCGAAATAATAAAAAAATAGATTTTAGTACAGTATTTCTAATAAAATTAATACTTCGCTTTTTAAAAATGAGAACATGATCGTCAATTTTTTTCACATTATATAATTTCAAATAATGTTAATTTGTTGAGTCGCCGTGTAAATGATATACTTTGCTTACATAAATAGTAAATTGACAGAAGTGAAGATCTTTGAAACATTTAATTTCTGTGTAAGAAATAGAAATTTCGTGCCCATTAAAAAAGTCCAAGATTCTTCACCAAGAAACTAACTTTTGACGATAGAGAAGCACAAAGTTTAGTTTTCAAGATATAGCTTATTAGCATGTTATATGTTAACATGCTTTATTGTATGGTATTTATAATAAAAACACCTTATGTATTAAATAATAGTAAAAAAGTCTATGTTGTTAGACCTGTTTTACGGTAAACCTCGTGTGCTGATTTTAAATATGTAATAAGTTTTTCTCGATTAGGTCAAGTTTTCGAGATATGCGGCTTATTGTCATTTCTAACATTAGAAAGCGGTAATGCGTTATTGGAGGATGCTTATAATACTAAGCTATATCTCGAAAACCAGACCTGAAAGCGTATATAGAGAAACCGATAGATGTTTCGAATCAGCCCACCAAATACACTCTAACAAAAGTCTAACTTCGAAAGTGACATCTTGATTTAATATTTATTTAGTTGTATAACACAATAACACACGAAAGTCGTAGAACAACCAAATTTGAACACAATAACGCACGTTAACCATAAAATGGCTACCCCATATCTCGAAAACTTGACCTGATAGAGAAAAACTGATTACATATTTGGAAACAGCACACCAAATTTAAATTAAAACAGGTCTAACACCCCAGACTTTTTTAAATTTTGTTTTATTTGTTGGGCTGTGTTACTAATCTATCCTTGAATTAACAATCACAGAGATTCAAAGTTAATTGTTATACTCTTGATGTTAAAAATGGAGCATCAATGAACAAACAGATTCGAAGAGCCAATAGAAATCCTGGGAAACTTTGTATCTTGCTCTGTATCAACTTTTATGTGGGAACGAAACTCCAAGGATGAATCTTATTTTGATTTGGTGCATTATAATTAGGTGTTAAACATGTGAAATTATGTATATGAAATAAAATTTGAGAGGTGCCAAGACTCTTTATTTCCGCTAGTGGGCATGGCTAAAATCATCACGTCTCGACTCTTTCTTTTAAAAATGGCGTCTTTTGGGGGAGAATTTATAATTTTTGTTGTTCTTCAATTATATACCTTTGAATTATAACAACTATGTGGTATAGAGAATTTGAAATATAATCAGCTGATGAACTCATAAAATATTTTATTTCGGTGTTTTTGATATTTATCAGCAGACTTTCAAGTTTCAATTTTTCTGAATTTACGAACTGATTGGCATTTGCCCAAATATTTATCCTAAACTATTGAAATGTCACATATTGCAGGATAACGTATAGTGTTTCCAAAATCTTACGGACCCAAATCGATTAACTAATCAAGGGTGTTTCTGACATTCCAACAATTGATAATCCTTTGTTGGCTTATTTGTTTTCTTTGACCCGCCTGAGAATTGTATAGATAATACACAATTTGAACCACCCAAACAAGTGGGCAACAATGGGTTTACCCGTCAAAATAGTTTGAAGGCATAACCATTTTGAGCCCGTAAGATTTTGGAAGGAATATACACTATACACTAGCCTCATATTTTTTATTTACTACTTCATAAATTCTTAAAACAAACTACATTTAAGAAATGGCAGTAACTGAAAAAAAAAAAAAAAAAGATTTCAACATGTTTTAGAACGTATTAGAACAATATGAATAAAAAATTAAAAATTCCTAAGCGAAAATATTTTTAAAAGCAACTAGTTTATGATAACGAAACTCGAAATATTAAAATCCACTTAAAAACAAAACCCATCAATTCAGCAAAAATTAATTAACAAATCAATAAAAACATATTCCGACACAAAAAAATCAATAAAACACAAACGATTACCTTATAAAATAATACCTGAAGCCACCTGACTGGAAAGTTAATCGAATCAGAAACCATCTTCTAACCTTTTAAAACAATAACTCTCTTTCTTATTGGTTGATTTTAATATCTTTTGACTCCTTTGTGTCGACTGCTATTAAAAGTAAATAACGTTTTTTCTGTCTTAAGGTATATCAGAATGAAAGCTCTTCTAATAGAATGAAGCTTTGATGGAAACGCTTATCCCTTCACTTCTTCACTTTCAAATAATAAAATGGCGGAGAGGGGTAATATGGCTGCTCTTCCTGTTTTTATTTTATTTTTTTATTTTAGGGATTTTAGTATAGTCCTTCCAAAATCTTACGGAGTCAAACTGGTCATGTCTTCAAACTATTTTGACACCCATTGTTGACCACTTGTTTG